>FLSR01000118.1:95451-175587 GCA_900092035.1 Leuciscus waleckii | reverse complement strand
TACTTCCTAGCGCATTTTCTCATGGGCGGAAAATATTCTCTGGGCGGGCAAAGCAGAGACAGGGGAGGTAACATTTCCTCCTTATGACGTCATAAGGACGAGATTCAAAATCAGCGCCTATGAGCCTCCATTTTGTCAAAGGCAGAGAAAGATAGCAAAAGCTCGATTTACACCGATTGAAATTTCTAGAAACTTGGGGACCATATACAGGCTAGAGGAACTCATGTTAATGTTAAAAAACCTCAGAAAGTGAAAATTTCATGTCATGGGACCTTTAAGTAAATAATGACACGGTGAATGTGTCGTTTTGCTGTTCATCTGAGGTTGTATTTAAATAATTTTAAGACCTACTGAAGACCAGAAGATTTTTTATGCCCTGACATGTAAAACCATAGAATTCAAAAGAAGGTACCTTCTTTTTCACATGACTGTATATACATGGACAATAATTCATTTATTTATTTATTTTTTCAATTTAAACCAAAAACTCTTCTGTACTGCTGCTTTAAAGCAGATAATATCCAGTAAACTTTCCATGAACTGGGCACAAACTGTAGCCTAAAACTCAGTTTTCTTTTACTTTTTAACAAATGAAAAGTGATTTAAGAAACATTCATACTGACATTCATTCAAACACCAGGATGTCAAACTAAATATTATCTGAAGTTTATATATTTATTATTATCTAGTTTTATATTGTATATCATATTGTACATATTGTAATCATTGGCGTTCTTATAATTAGGGGCCAAACACCGAAGGTGTGTAGGCATCCATTATAATTGTTGCATTCTTGTTAGGGGCCAAGCACCTGTTGTAAATGTTGGCCTTCTTATTATTATTCTTCGGTTTCCCCTCTGGAAGTCTATGGCTGCCTTAGAATTACTTGCGGAAAAAGTCAATGAATTGTGGCACAGAAAGAAAAGAGTCTCAACTGTCACCATAGAAAATTTGTCTCTAACTCAATCCCACTAGCTCCACCAACTGTCCAAAGTTTGTGATAATAACTTTTGAACCGTAAGCATAATTATTTTTTCCTATGATTCCTTGGCTCTAGACAATTAGATTACATTGTTTCTGTCATGAAAATGTTTACACCATTTTGAATTTCACGAAAAACCTACTTTTTCAAACCCCATGTCGATAAAAATTAAGGAATTCAAGTCAATTCATCAAACCGTTTTCTAATAACGCGCAAACGAATTTGACAAAGTACCTGCTAAAATGAACATGAGGCTATATCTCCGCTACTGAGGGTCCTGCACAGTTTCGGCGCAGGTCCACCCAGTGGTCAGGAGATATGAAAAATGGTTATTTTTCTTATAACTTATAACACTTCGTTTTTTTTTTTTTTAACTTATAACACTTCCGCCCAAAAAAAAAAAAAAAAAAAAACTTGACGATACCCAACTTTCCTATGTCGACAATTGGGCGTCGGCCATTTTGAATTTGTTGTAAAATGCTATATTTTACAAATGCATTGGCGTATCGTTACGAAACTAGGTATGTATCTTCGGCACATGCCTTGACAGTACTCAAAAAGTTTCGGCGCAGCACCACCTTGTGGTCAAAAGTTATAATGAAATTTCCAGTAATGCTAATAACGTTTGATCAAATTAGCCTATTTGAATCAAACTGGTCTCAATGAATTCCTTAGGTCAAGCTGAGAACTTAGATACCAACTTTGCCATTGTCGGGCAAACTTCCTGTATTCATTTTGAGATTATCTTTAAAAACCTACTTTTTCTAACACCTCCTAGACCATTTGTCAGATTTTCACCAAATTTGAGTAAGATCATCTTCAGACTGTGCCAACAAAAGTTATGGATTTTGTGTCTATAGACGAAACAGTTTTCATATACCACAACAACAAAGTTGAGGCATGATGACAAATCAACCCTGAGGCTGTATCTCTGCAATGCTTTGGTATATTGACACCAAACGTTGCATGTGTCATTGTCACCTCATCTTGACTGGTTGAAAGTGATAAACCATTGAATCAAATTACTAGTCGTTGTATTCATAATTTTGCAGCCATTTTGCATAAAATCATCTTAAACTGTTTTAATTGCTCATTGTCGTAGTTGGTCTGATGCTTCCAGCCATGTTAGCATGATTTATTGTGTCCTTTGTGCTTGGCCCCGATATTTGCTGCTTGCAGCTGTATTTATAATTATGTCTGATTTACCATCTTTGCAACCATATTACTAAATTTTTTAACATGTTACAACCCTGACTTATAAAATGCAGTTAGTAAAACATATCTGATACACTGCAAAACCTATAATTTGTGCTGGTAATGTTTTAAATATAATATTTGGATGATAACTGTACCAAATTCAAATTAATTCATCAAAATGTTCATATTTCTACTATTATGTCAGGGTTCACATGTCCTTTCCCATTCCCATTTCTCTCTTTGATTTTTTTAAAAACGATTTACTGAAAATCAAACTTTTGATTTAAAAAAAAAAAAAACTTTTTTTACTTTCATTTTAGACCTGATGGAAGAGAACAAGGAGATTGAAGAACTGTTTGAAGGGGGCAGAAACATCATATCAAAACTGAAGAAAAATCTTTGAGTCCCTCATTAAAAAGAAGATACAAAATATGTTTTACTTGCCCACAGTGTGGAAAAAGTTTCCCATACAAACAAAGTCTTGAACTTCACATGAGAATTCACACTGGAGAAAAACCTTTCACATGTAATCAGTGTGGGAGGAGTTTCACACAAAAAGGAACCCTTAGCGAACACATGAGGATCCACACTGGAGAGAAGCCGTACGCATGTGCTCAGTGTGGGAAGAATTTCACACAAAAAGGAAACCTTAACAAGCATATGAAAATCCACACTGGAGAGAAGCCGCACACATGCGATCAGTGTGGGAAGTGTTTCAGACAAAAAGTAATCCTTAACGAACATATGAGGATCCACACTGGAGAGAAGCCGTACTCATGTGATAAGTGTGGGAAGAGTTTTGCTCAAAAAGGACACCTTAACAAACATATTAAAATCCACACTGGTGAGAAGCCGTACACATGCGAACAGTGTGGGAAGAGTTTCACACAAAAAGTAATTCTTAATGAACACATGAGGATTCACACTGGACAGAAGCCGTACACATGTGAACACTGCGAGAAAATTTTCACAATAAAAAGAAATCTTAATGAACACATGAAAATCCACACTGGGGAGAGGCCTTAAGCATGTGATCAATGTGATAAGAGTTTCACACAAAAAGGAACCCTAAACGAACACATGAGAATCCACACTGGAGAGAAGCCGTATTCATGTGCTCAATGTGGGAAGAGATTCACGCAAAAAGGAAACCTTAACAAACATGTCAAAATCCACACTGGAGAGAAGCCGCACACATGCGATCAGTGTGGAAGAGTTTCAGACAAAAAGTTATCCTTAACGAACACATGAGGATCCACACTGGAGAGAAGCCGTATTCATGTGCTCAATGTGGGAAGAGTTTCACACAAAAAGGAAACCTTAACAAACATGTGAAAATCCACACTGGAGAGAAGCCGTTCACATGTGATCAGTCCAGGAAGATTTTGCACAAAAAGAAACCCTTATGGATCACATGAAAAGCCACACTGGGAAGAAGCCGCACACATGTGATCAGTGTGGGAAGAGTTTTGCTCATAAAGCAACCCTAAATGAACACATGAAAATCCACACTGGAGAGAAGCCGCACACATGTGATCAGTGTGGGAAGAGTTTCACACAAAGAGGAACCCTTAAGGATCACATAAGAATTCACACTGGAGTGAAGCCATACGCATGTGATCAGTGTGGGAAGAGTTTCGCACAAAAAGGAAACCTTAATGATCACATGAAAATCCACACTGGAGAGAAGCCATACACATGTGATCAGTGTGAGAAGAGTTTTACACGAAAAGAGCACCTTAATGAACACATGAAAATCCACACGGGAGAAAAGCCACACATATGTGATCAGTGTGGGAAAAGTTTCACACAAAAAGGAACCCTTAAGGATCACATAAGAATCCACACTGGAGAGAAGCCATACACATGCAATCAGTGTGGTAAGTGTTTCACACAAAAAGGAAATCTTAATAAACACGTAAAAATCCACACTGGAGAGAAGCTGTTCAAATGTGATCAGTCTGGGAAGAGTTTCACACAAAAAGGAACCCTTAAGGATCACATGAGAATCCACACTGGGGAGAAGCCGTACACCTGTGGTCAATGTGGGAAGAGTTTCACGCAAAAAGGAAACCTCAACGTACACATGAAAATCCACACTGGAGAGAAGCCTTACACATGTGATCAGTGTGGGAAGTGTTTCACACATAAAGGAAATCTTAACGTACACATAAAAAGCCATACTGGGGAGAAGCCGTACACATGTGATCAGTGTGGGAAGAGTTTTGCGCATAGGCAACCCTTACTGAACACATTAAAATTCACACTGGGGAGAAGCCGCACACATGTGATCAGTGTGGGAAGAGTTTCACACGAAAAGAAAACCTTAATGATCACATGAGAATCCACACTGGAGTGAAGCCACACACATGTGATCAATGTGGGAAGTGTTTCGCACAAAAAAACACCTTACTGATCATATGAGAATCCACACTGGAGAAAAGCCGTACACATGTGATCAGTGTGGGAAGAGTTTCCGAAAATCAAGTGTTTTTAAAGTACATCTGCTTACTCATTCTAGAGAAAGACTATATAACTGTGACCAATGTGATAAAACATTTTTTAGGGCAGATTTCCTGAAGGACCACCTGAAAGTTCATACAAAGGAGAAGCCTTACGTCTGTTATTTGTGTGGAAAGAGTTTTAGTCAAATGGGTGCATTAAAAATACACCAGAAAAGACACAGCGGTGTAAAGGATCATATTTGCTGTGAGTGTGGGAAGACTTTTTTTACTGATGGTGCACTGAAAGTGCACCAGACTGTTCACACTAGAGAAACACCTTACAAGTGTTCATACTGTGACAAGAGATTCAAACTGTCAGTATATCTGAAAATACATGAGAGGGTCCACACTGGAGAGAAGCCACATGCATGTGATCAGTGTGGCAAGAGCTTCACACTAAAAGGAAATCTTAACGAACACATGAAAATCCACACTGGAGAGAAGCCATTCACATGTAATCAGTGTGGGAAGAGATTCACACATAAAGGAAATCTTAATGTACACATGAAAAGCCACACCGGGGAGAAGCCATACACATGTGATCAGTGTGGGAAGAGTTTTGCGCATAAAGTAACCCTTTACAAACACATGAGGTTCCACACTGGGGAGAAGCCGCACACATGTGATCAATGTGGGAAGAATTTCACACAAAAAGAGCACCTTAATGAACACATGAAAATCCACACTGGAGAGAAGCCGCACAAATGTGATCAATGTGGGAAGAGTTTCACACAAAAAGGAAACCTTAACGACACATGAAGGAACACATGAAAATCCACACTGGAGAGAAGCCGCACAAATGTGATCAATGTGGGAAGAGTTTCACACAAAAAGGAAACCTTAACGAACACATGAAAATCCACACTGGAGAGAAGCCGCACAAATGTGATCAATGTGGGAAGTGTTTCACACATAAAGGAACCTTAACGTGCACATTAAAAGGCACGCCGGAGTGAAGCCATACACATGTGATCAATGTGGGAAGAGTTTCAGAAAATCAAGTGTTTTCAAAGTACATCTGTGTGCTCATTCTAGAGAAGAACTATATGACAGTGACCAGTGCAGTACAAATTTTTTTATGGCAGATTTCCTGAAGGACCACCTGAAAGTTCATACAGATGAGAAGCCTCATGTGTGTTCTTTATGCGGAAAGAGTTTTAGTGAGCCGAGTGGTTTGAAATTACACCAGAAAAGACACAGCGGTGTGAAGGATCATGTTTGCTCTAAGTGTGGTAAGACTTTTTTTACAGATGGAGAACTGAAAGTGCATCAGACAGTTCACACTAGAGTACAACCTTATAAGTGTTCTCTCTGTGATAAGAGATTCAAACGGTCAATATATCTGAAAATACATGAGAGGATCCACACTGGAGAGAAGCCGTATCACTGCCATTCATGTGGAAAGAGTTTTACTCAATTATCTTCTCTAATCTTTCATAAAAGAAAATGCATGTCTGATAATACAGTAAGTAGTTCGAGTTCTGATCCTGTACTTCCAGGTGTGATGCTGTGTAGTCCTGCATCAGAGATTATTTTGATAATCGATTAATCAAAGATTATTAGCACGATTAATCGACTGCTCATTGATTATTTCACAGATTAATCAGTAGGATTTGATCACTTATTCAGCTTTTGCAGTTAGTTAAAATGTTGAGTTATACCCATTCTAACTAATAAATAAAACAAGGAAAACACTTGAAAACTTCTTTGTTATAAACTTCTGAGTAAACTGAATTGACCAATCTCCTTCAGGTTTTCAGAAGTCATCAATAAGCCAAATTTGCTTAGATCTGAAACAGAAAAACAAAAGGGCACATATTTTAGAATACATATTCACTAGGGGTGGAACGGTACACAGAAGTCACGGTTCGGTTCATACCTCGGTTCAGAGATCACGGTTCGGTACGAGTTCGGTACAATGGAGCAGGGGCGTAATTTGTGGGGGGGTTGGGGGGGATATAACCCCCCCAATATTTAAATCTATGCATTACAACCCCCCCAATATTTATACCATGATCACATGAAAAGGAGCCATACCCAAACTTCAACCCCCCCAATGTTCAAACCAAATCTACGCCCTTGGGTTGTTCCCATTTTTATAGAGTACATGTTGGCAGCTTCTTGTTTTTTTGTTCATGTTTTTTTTAAGTAATTATATATATACACACACCAAAAGACTAAAGCTCTTTAAGATCACAAGTCCAATACGTTAATTCAGCTGTTTTATAATGTAATGTACAGCTTTAGTATCATATTTGCTATTAGGCAGTGTTGAGGTACAAATAGATGGAAGCCTAAATATGATAAAGCTGTTTACTAAATTCATCACCAAAGGATTGCTCTCTTTAGTTATTCTGAGTTCTGCTATGTAATGTCATGCAGATTAAGTACACAAATGATTGAAATGTCACAGTTTTAAACAAATATCCACAGCTAACTTAAAAAAAAATTAATGACAAGCACGCCTGAATGTGAACATAAACACAAGTAGATCTGAATAAACCAGCTTTATTTAATTTTACTTTTAGGCGCCACTCAAACTGCCTTATTAGTGACGAGAGCGTTGCTCTCCTCGGCTGTGAACCGCTCCTGGCGCGCGCCTGGCAAATCCGCCGTTACAATAGCAATCCGCCATGAAAAAAGCGCGTCTGTTCTTAAAGGGAATGTGAGATGTCGCTCTGATTGGTTTATTTCACGTTACGCCCAAACCTACTTGCGTACTTGATACTTGCGATTCAGATCGTTAAAATAGGGCCCGGAGTATTCTTACAAAGAACTAATACCTAACATAAACGCATGCACACACACACATTCACACAAGTTGCAGAAAGAAGAAAGTGGGGAAAGCACAAGTTTTAAGAGAGTGATATAAATTCCCAAGTTTCTAGCAAATATGCCTGGATTGATCTAGAAAATTGGATTGTTTTAGTCATAGTCTTTTGACTAAAATGCCTTTTAGTTTTAGTCAACTGATTTGTTTTAGTTTTAGTCTAGTTTATACAACTAAATACAATAAAATTTTGGTCGACTAAATTTACTAAAATTGAATGGGTTTAGTTAAATTGTAATGCATTAATTTAGAATTTATCTAAAATTTCCAAACCCATTATATACTCCTGGAGAAAACATCTATTAACCTGTTAATGTGGATGATTTTAAAGTTTGAACATGCAATACAGACAGATTTAACTAATGTGACATAATATTTGTTTTTATCTTAATTATCTTAACATTAAATTAAACCACTTATAAAGAAGAACAGTCTTCTTTTAAATTAATGATGTATGCATACTTTATAACAACTTGCATGCATCATTCTTTATTCTTTAAGCAGACATATTTATTTATACAAATTAAATATAATTAATCCTTATTAAAGAGCAGTGAATGCTTTTCTCTTTTTCTTTTGTTGTTTGATTAATATTGTAAGACTTGAGAAATTAGAGAAATGCCAGGCAGTCTATTGAGGAACGACCACTCCCTGAGAGGATAAAAGACCTTTCTGGAAATTAACATTTGAACTCTCACGTGAAACTAGCACCATCATTCGAGACGCAAGTCTCACCTAAGCAATCCTACTCTACATTTCTTCCCCTCTTCCCCCATCCCTTCTCTCTCAAAATTCACCCAAGAATCTATATGGGTTAATGTGAATAATTATCATACAATATTACACATGTTTGGTATCATTTGAAATGCCTCAGTGCAACTGCTACAAAGGTCTCATTCCCAAAGAAGTAAAACAAAAGGTAATAAGGTTTTTAAGAGTTTAGAGATAACTGGCACACAAAGGAGGGTGGGTCTCCAGGCAAATGGTCTCCTACTCCCAAAAGGTGTCAACTCTGAATGTAAATCCCATTGTTAGCAGATATTTCCATGTGAAAGAAGTTTCTGTCTATATAATGAAATGCAACAAGAGGATCAGCGCGATTCTGTAACCCAGATCAGCCTGTGATGCAGTGTAAGCAAAGCACTTAGCATCATGTATTTTATATATCAAGGTATTGAATCTTTTCTCTTATTCCAGAGCATTTGATGTTTTGTATCTATTATCTTGATGAAATTGACCTGATACATTTAACTGACATAATAAATTGTAAACATTTGATTTTATTCTAATCGACTCTGACATTATTTTCAGTAAAGAGTTAAAAAAAGAGTCAAACATTCACTCACATTTAATGATGCACAGATATCATTAAAACCTTTTCATTTATGGAGTCAGATGAAATAACGAGAAAATACATATGAGAAAATGTATTTCATTTAATCAAAAATACTTTGCCACTAGAAAAGACAGTAACGCGCAGAGACCTTCACCCGCTGACCGGAGGCCTCCATTGGGCCAATTGAGTCGGGTTTTACAATAATAAGGGCACAGATGGCATTAGGTTTATTACGCACTGTCACTTTAAGATCGAATGTGCTGATCCAATTGCACTGATGCACAAATTGCACATCCTATATTCAGGCAGCATTAATCCGCCACTGCCCTAATAGCAACGTTGACTAGTTTTTTTGTAATTTGATGCAAAGGTAATTTAATACAAAGTATAGCCTAGTGTTAGAAATTAACATAAAAAAATAAATAAAATAAATAAAAAAAACTTTGCAGGATTTACAATGCAACAGGTTAAAATGCGTAATCACAGTCTTTGAAAAGTGCACATGGTCCACCCGGGCGATAGGTGGCGGTAATGCACTGTGTGTCTGCGATCTGCCATACAACAAGAAGAAGACGTCACTCTTTTGATGTGAGGTAAGCAGCTCACTGTGCGTTTATACAGTTATTAAAAATAACACGGCTTGTTAAAGCAACATTTTACAGAGTCTTTTCTGTGTTCTATATTCATCTGCTACAGAGCTATTTGTGCATTTTTCTGGCGTCTGCTGCTTACTGACTGACAAACACTTAGCATTGCAGGCAACTATGTGAGGAACTATAATGTTAAATTCATTAAGATCTGAGCGATTATTGTGTGTTTTTGTATGTTCGTCTGGAGCAATAATGGTATTTACTGGTATGTCACTTGATCAAAAAGTCAGAGTATGATCTGTAAGGGGAATTAATAGGGATTGATCTCTATTTATCTTTTGTTTGTTGGTTAATCTATTTTTAACATTAATGTCTATTTCTGACTTAAAGAGGCTTTAAATTTCAGATCCAGATTAAATTCATATCCAACACAAGTGGTAAATCTGAGTATGTAGATAAATGTGATGGATGCTTTACATTGGCAACATTAAAATATTGCTTTGTCGTGCTTGTTCTTGTATTGAAAGAGCAGTTTCTGTCCTTGGAAGAACATTGTTTATAATCTGATTTCTTTTATGACAATATTATGCAGTGACTGTAGTTGTAGATTCAACTATAGATAGGTTCACATGGACATATGCTGCTGTATGGAAGTTATTATAACTGGTTAATGAAACAATCTCCCTGATAAGACTCAATAAGAGGGAGTGTCACAATTAACAGCTGCTCAAAAGCCTCTTCATGTTAAAAAAATAGATAATAATGTCAATAGAATGACCCACTGACAAAATATAGTTATGTAAAATATATGAATTTGTTTTAAAACAAATGAAATAACTCACATTTTTATAGTTGGATAGATAAACTAACAAAATGCTTTAAATGTGTGAATTAATGAAAGCATACATTTTTGATAACTGATTTATTTTTGATTTTTGCAGATCTGCTCTTCTCACAGCAGTTCACCTTCAGTGAAGCTCCTCCCACAGCGATTCACCAATAAATGCTGAAATATTTCCATCAGCCTACAAGTGAGGAAGATAGAGTTTGCGAAAGAACATTGAAAACATGAATGATCCAGAACCCATCAGAATAAAACTGGAAGATACAGAAGAACAAAGCGGTGATCCAGAACTCTGCAGATAAAACAGGAAGATACTGAAGAACTTAGAGGTTGGTGTTCATTCTTGATTCTTCAATAAGGTTATAAATCTTAAAGGCCCACTGAGGTGCTTTGAAATGTGCAGCGTTATTCAGTGTGTTGACGTAATTTCCACTGCCAAGTCTAACTCGTTTATTGTAGCGGCCAAAGCCGTTTCAAACAAATGGTGTACATCCATAGCCATCTTGCAATGTTTACTAATGACTTCGACGTCACAGCGCTGTCGTCATCTGTTTAGCTCGCCTCTGGCCCGCCTATATCAGATAACCCGATGTGATTGGTGCAGCTCAGATCGAGGGGCATATTTAATGAGCATCATTACTCGACACCAGAGTAACTCGCTGAGCAAATTCAACTTGTGCTCTCGCGAGAACTCTGGATTACCAAGGTACCAGAGAGCCACCACAGAGCCAGATCTTACGTCACTATATACATCTCATGTTGCCCAGCAACGCTAGCGTGGCAGCGCCAAACACAAACACGCCAGGCTTGTTCGAGATGGTTCGGCTTCTCGCAGACCGATCGGCTCATGACATCAAAGCACTGCGAAAGCGATCCAAAAGCACAAGGAGTCGTATGCTCTCCATCTAATCCCCTATGTATTGCATTATGTGCCATTCACCATATAGAAAATAGTAATTGTGTCAACAAGTGATGGATTTTCGCTGCAGCTTCAGCGTCTATTTATAGTAGAGCTGCACGATTCTGGATAAATTGAGAATCAAAATTTTTTCTGTGTAAAATAAAGATGCGATTCTCCCACATTTCTGAAGAAAAAAATAAATTGACAATTAAACAAAATAACATGCAAACTAGAGGTTCTGAATAATTGTTCTTTGCTCTAGGCTATTTAAAAAATATATGAATTGGAACAGAATGATTACAAAAAAATTGTCTCGTCTAATTAGTCAATGTCTCATTGATAAAAACTAAATTGTCCGTTCAAGCACAAGATGTGAAGGATAAATCAATTCAGTATTCGCATGCTGTCAGTGCTTTCTGGGCGCTCACTTTCATTTCCCCCAAGAAGAAGCAGAGCCGGAGGATCTCAGACAAATTTCATTGAGAATCCCACCAGCGAACACGAATACAACAGTTTTTATAGAATAAGAGGTATGGCAAAAATTACATGAAACATTACAATTACATTAGAATAATTTCCCTACAATTTGATTGGTTCTTCATAGACAAGCACTCTTGTTACTAGGTAACCACAAGGTTTCAAGTTGAAACATATGTCTAGTTTAATTTCCCATATTTGTTATTTTTACACTCACACAACCAAAGTCACAAGTTTTCGCAAAAAGGGGAAACACTTAAAAGCATATGAATGTTGTTCCTGCAAGAAAAACAAATGTTAGTTATGATTAATTAAAAAATCCATCACGCATCCGATCGTGGTTGTATCTCTCTATTAGTGTTACTTGATCTTAGTGCTGCATTTGATACTATTGACCACAATATTCTTTTAAATAGACTTAAAAATTATGTTAGCATTAATGGAATTGCATTAGCATGGTTTAAATCATACTTATCTGACCCTTAGCAGTAAATGAAGAGATGTCACATCGATCAAAATTTCAGTATGGGTTACCACAAGGCTCAGTACTGGACCGTTGTTGTTCACTCTGAACATGCTACCCTTGGGATATATTATAAATAAACATGGCATTAGTTTTCACTGTTATGCTGATGATACTCAACTTTATATTTCTTCACGCCCTGACGAAACTTGCCAGTTCTCAAAATTAATGGAATGCATAGCTGATGCTTGATGACTAGTAATTTCCTACTACTTAATAAAAAAAAATATATATGACAGTATTTACTGTGAGTTTTTCTAATCCTTGCAATCTAATGCAGTTTTCGAGATTCTTCACACTACTGCGTTTTAGTTTAGAAACGGAGAATTAAAATGAATACGATCTCCGTCCACACCAGCGTTTTAGCTGCATATTAGAATTGATCTCCGTCCACATTAAAGCAACTGAAAACGCGGATCACGAGACCATTCACCAACACTGGGCATGCGCGTGTCGGTGTAAACACAACTTCATTGATAAAATTATCCCACCATGCGCTGGTTCTTACCGGGTTAACCCAAAACCGATGCTCCATGTACGGTCGATACCGCCACTGCACACGGGAATTGTCACAGATCGCTCGAATAATAGCTTGCCTCCGGCGCATGTAGGCAGTTATAGCATTGTAAAATGCAGAATTTACTTGCACAACAGCTGCTAGCAAAGATATACGCCATGACTGATGACACCCAATCATAGAGCCGAGCGTGAGCCTCTACTACGTCATCGTTTCTAAAGTCCTCCGTTTTGACCCGTCCAGACTAAAACGCCCTCCGGAGATTCAAAACGAAAAACGGGTCGGCAGCGTTTCTAAACTTCTCCGTTATGGGTCTCCGTTTTTGCCGTTTTAGTGTGGACGGGAGGTGCAAACGTAGCAAAAGGTCTCCGTTTTTAAACGAAAACGCAGTAGTGTGGACGGGGCCTGAAACTGACACAAGACTAGACCAAAGTGTCAAGATCCAGACACCATGCCTCGAACATGCAAGACACAGACATAAGAACGCACTGCCCAGAGAAAAACCCCAAAGCTGTGCGCTCAAACACGAAACAAACACATTCCGTTTACAATATTTGTTGTGCTCTATATGTATATGCATTGATCATCATTTATTACTCTCATTGAAACTCTCAGGTTGCATAAATAATATCCTCATTTGTGTTTCGAAGATAAACGAAAGTCTTATGAGTTTGGAACGCCATAAGGGTAATAAGTAAATGACAAAAACATTTTTTTGGGGTGAACTATCCTTTTAAGTTAATTTTGTCAATAAAAAAGGAACGAGCAATTTACTTTATTAACAGCCCATCGTTTAGCCTACTATAATTCATATTCAAACAGTTTGCACTTACTTGGTACACATATATAGCGAGTGTGGCACAATACGCAAACCTGTCCCCACTGGCGGCACACACGTCTTTATTCCAGGGCTGACATCCAGCGGCCAGCAGGCCAACCTGCTTCACCTGAGACATTTTTACCTGGACAAAGAGACAGTAACAGCAATAAGGATCTGTGATGTGGTCCATTGGTCTCAGCATTTATAAAAGCACAGTTGTTGCAGTTGTGAAAACAGACATTAAATTTGGCACGGAAATAAATGTCACTATATTAAAAGCATGTTATTGATGTTACTGTGAATGATTTATCCATACATGTTTTTAATTTGATCCTCTAGTGATGTCGACTTTATTTCTTTTTTTTCTTTTTATTATTAACAAAGTTCGGGAGGAGCTCGGTCAGTTAATCAACTGAATTAGCATGACAGGAAGCATACAGCCTCATACAAGCAGACATGCCTCTGTCCCATGACAGTTTTCCAGCATCCCTCCAATTTCCAGCCCTCACCTCGGACAACATGCCAATCTTTACACTATCTAGTGTGTGAACTCGTGAAATCTACTTAGGGTGCTTTCACACATGGTTTGATTGCCTGTTCCGAACCCGAGTTCGATTGCTCCCCCCTCCCCCTCCCCCTAGTGTGAAGAAACCGCCCCATTCTTACAATCAACTACTATGTCCATCCAATCAACAACAGATAAGGAAACCATGGCCCCTCTGCTTTCTCATTCTAGAGAAAGACTATATAACTGTGACCAATGCAGTAAAACATTTTTTAGGGCAGATTTCCTGAAGGACCACCTGAAAGTTCATACAAAGGAGAAGCCTTACGTGTGTTATTTGTGCGAAAAGAGTTTTAGTCAGATGGGCGCATTAAAAATACACCAGAAAAAACACAGCGGTGTGAAGGATCATATTTGTTCTGAGTGTGGAAAGACTTTTTTTACTGATGGTGCACTGAAAGTGCACCAGACTGTTCACACTAGAGAAACACCTTACAAGTGTTCATACTGTGACAAGAGTTTTAAACGGTCAGTATATCTGAAAATACATGAGAGGGTCCACACTGGGGAGAAGCCACATGCATGTGATCAGTGTGGGAAGAGCTTCACACTAAAAGGAAACCTTAACGTACACATGAAAACCCACACTGGAGAGAAGCCGCACACATGTGAAAAATGGGGAAGAGTTTTGCGCATAAATCAACCCTTAACGAACACATGCAAATCCACACTGGAGAGAAGCCATACATATGTGATCAATGTAGGAAGAGTTTCACACGAAAAGAGCACCTTAATGAACACATGAAAATCCACATGGGAGAGAAGACACACACAGTGATCAGTGTGGGAAGAGTTTCACACAAAAAGGAAACCTTAATGAACACATAAAAATCCACACTGGAGAGAAGCCGCACACATGTGATCAATGTGGGAAGAGTTTCACGCATAAAGGAAACCTTAACGTACACATTAAAATCCACGCTGGAGTGAAGCCATACACGTGATCCATATGGGAAGAGTTTCAGAAAATCAAGTGTTTTAAAAGTACATCTGCATACTCATTTTAGAGAAGGACTATATAACAGTGACCAGTGCAGTAAAAAAGAAATTGAGCGTATTTGCTAAAGCACCACCTGCTTTATTCAAAGGAGAAGCCTTAAATATGTTATTTCTGTGTTAAAATTACACCAGAAAAAGACAGCAATTGGAAGGATCATGCACCAGACAGTTCAGACTACAGAAATACCTTATAAGGTGTTCACACTGTGACGAGATTTAGACGGTCAATATATCTGAAAATACATGAGAGGATCCACACTGGAGAGAAATCGTATTACTGCCATTCATGTGTAAAGAATCTTTCATTAAAAAAAGTAGTTTGAGTTCGGATCTTGTACTTCCATTTGTGATGCTGTCTAGTGCTGCATCAGAGATTATTTTACAGATAAATCAGGCTTTGATCACTTATTTAGCTTTTGCAGTTTGTTAATGTTGAGTCATTCCAATTGTAACTTATACAGTGAGGAAAATAAGTATTTGAACACCCTGCTATTTTGCAAGTTCTCCCACTTAGAAATCATGGAGGGGTCTGAAATTGTCATCGTAGGTGCATGTCCACTGTGAGAGACATAATTAATATGGAAAACATACCATTTTAGCCCCAAAAGCAAGCGTGAGTTGAAAGCCATTGGCATGGAGTTAGGCTGTGCCATACGAACACCTTCTGCTGTGAAGACCCAGCGCTGGCTGCCTCACATTTACAGAGCCCTTTCTGTTTTTCTTGCATCTGATCAGACTACAGGCCAGGGCCAATATACAGCTGTGCACTTCCACATGCAACACCTTGCTGCCTCATCCAAAAACACTGAAATAACAGGAAGAGCAAAACACATCTCACAACAAATGGAAAAGTTGCCTTTTGTGGGGTTTTGTCACTTTCTCCATGACCTGTTTGGAGAAATCTCAAAGCTGAGTCTTGTGCTTCAGAAGAACTCGCTTATTCTACCTCAGGCTAAAGCAGCTATTGATTCCTGTGTTTGTACAATCAAGGGAATGAAGGACAAACAAGTGAGAAATGGAAAGTTGGAGGAATTTCTCAGTCACACAAACTTAAATTCAGTTTCTCAGCATGAAAATGCGGTGCAGCAGGACAAAGCCCAAAGAGAAAAACAGACCAGAAGGCAGAAAAAAGCAGCCTCATCTGACTACGTGGGCATTTCCTTTCAAAACATACAGCTCAAAGGCTGTGATCTCCAAGGTTTCAGTGAAGAACTAAACCACCTCATTGATGAAACTGTAGACATTACTGTTAAGGAGCTTGAAAGGAGGTTTGAAATAATGAGAGACAACACACAGCACAAAAACATACAAGGGACAGAGATCATTCAGTGCTTCTCAATCTTTTGTCATGATTCCTGGCCAAATGACATCTACACTTTTGGGGTAAATGAAATTGACACACTGCTGAAATGGTACCAAGACATCTTGCTGAAAAATGGATGTGACATCACTGCTCTACAGGCAGCAGGGCTGGACTGGCCATCGGGCATACCGGGCATTTTCCCGGTGGGCCGACGTGCTTTTTGGGCCGATACATCTCATACTCATACAAAAAGGTTTTTTTTTTTGTTTGTTTTTTTTGTTTTTGTTTTTAACGGCCCATAAAGTTTGTACTCGGCGGCCCATTCGTTTTGTTTTGTTTTGCTAATTGGCGGCGCTGGCTTTGTGCCGGTGTAATGCAGTGGTCAAAAAAAGTCAGTGTTAGTTTTTTTTTTCTGGCAGACCAGCCCATGAAACATGTAGATCAGCGGCCCATTGGTTCTTTTCTTGATTGACACTGGGCTGGCCCAATCACAACTTTAAACGAGTGAGCGAGCGTGCAGCAGTGTCAATGTGTATCTGTCAAAATAGTCTGCGAGATGGAGAAGAAACGCAAGGAATGTGCAGAGAAATAGCGTGAAAAAATAGAACCAGGCCCTTAAAGCAGACACTGTAAAATGTGTCAAAATATATCCTTTCTGCCCTTCATCAGCTCCAGTGATGATGATGATGATAGTGAGGAGGATCAGGAGAGAGATAAGAAAGTGTAGAGCCTGCGGTAAGCAGAACTACTTTCAAAACACTTAAGCTATGTCATGATCGAGTGTAGGAACCCATAACCCAGTTACAGATTATTTCCACATTGCATAGTTGACGATTACATAGACAGTATATAAAGACGATTACCGCAATTCACTAGAAATTTTATGAGAGGCGTTTGTAAACCATGTTTTCCGCCAAAATAAAAGCTTGATGCAGTTTGCGTCAAAATAAAAGATCATGTGCTTATCTCTTTCAAGTATAGAAATAGGTACAAATCTAATTATGAAAGTTTCCTTTATTTTAAGAAGAGACAGAGAGAGCCAGAACACCTTCCTTTATCCTCTGACCAGGTGATATGGGGGATGGGGTGAGATCACCCTCAAATGGCTTCTATCCCACAGAAGGGGGTTTGCCTTATCTGGCCTTATCTCTAAACCAGTTTTCTATGAACTTCTATAAACCTTATTTCCTTTTATTTTATCTATCTGGATATGAGATATCTGTACCACTCACTTTGAGACATTTCAAATGACACCAAAAGCATAACAGTCAATGATAAACATTCGCATTAAACCATGTTCTTGTGTGAGTTCTTTGTTGTTAGTTCATGTGCTTGTGTGAGTTCAAATGTTAATTAGCCAGCCGGGCCCTTTTGTCCCTTAAATCAGGCCTCAACCAGTATTTTCAGTCTTACAATCCTATTGCAGCTTGTGGGAAGTCCTACTAACAAAAGAGCCCTACTGCACATATTTCCAGAATGTTTTGCATCTAGTTGAGATAATGCTTGTCCTACCAATTTTGGCTGCTCAGTGTGAACGTGGCTTTTCAGCTCAAAACAGGATAATTGCTATTATTTCTGAATGCTCTCTATTCAGTTCTCATTAATGATCAAACAACCTAGAAGTAACGCTCAGATGCGTTAAATTAAGGTGAAAGTCAAATATTCTGGATAAAACGTTCCATGAATGATGTTCTTTTGAGAAGAACATACTGAAAGAACTTTACCAGAATTTTTGTGAGTTCTGAGAATGTTACCTTGGAGGCCTAGTGTGATGTCGTCATACTCAGATTCCAGTCAGAATGTGAGTCTGATACTGCTCCATTGGGCTGTGATTATGGGGCATGTTTCAACCGAATCAGGAAAGAAAATGCCTCTGCGCTCAATTGGATAGACCTACAACCAATCAGAGCAACGGAGTAAGTAACGTATGTTGAGCGATGCATAGTTCACAAGTACGCAATTCACTCCATGTGTCAACCTTGGAAGATTTGATCCGGATCAGCACTGAAGGCCTATCACTTGAACAGTCTGATCCTGAACCATGTGTCAAACGCTGGCTTTCTGCAAAAAAGAAGAGGAGACGGCCAAACTACACTCAGTGGCCAAGTGATATGGACATAATCATGGTCAGTGGCAGTGACACTGGCTCAGATTCTGCGTAAAAAAATTCATTTGACTGTATATAGTTCATAAGTCGAAGTGACATTCAGTTCCCAAATAAGCTCAGTTCCCAGAACATTCACAAGATGAAAATGCTGAAACTGTAAGAAGAGGAGAGACATGCATACAACAGGGTGACTAAAAGTAAGTGCATTGTTATGTGGCTCTTAAAAAAATGATTTGGCGCCTGTTTTTTTCCCCTATAGGAGCCAATGGCTCCTTAATTGATTTTTTTGTTTGGAGCCCTGTGATCATCAGCACAACCCTAACTTCTGCTCTGACACTTCAGCCCTCAAACTGCTGTGGTTCTGCAGTTAGATATATCTCGAATTCAATCACTAGTTTTTATTCACTCCTTCAAATGGTCAAACAGGAATATTACACAATAACAAAAAGGCAATACAATTAAATATAATACAATACAGTAATACAAGTATAGAAAATACACAATAGACAGAATTACATACATATGCAGATATACAGTTTTGTGCAAAATGGAAGTGTAGTGTGTGCAAATGAAAAGTGGAATAAATATACGAAGGTAGAAAATAAAAATACGCTGACAAAAGGATTTACAGTATATTATATTAATGTCACATTATATGAACATTGATGAGAGCCTTTTGGCAGTTTTAACTGTTCAGGTGGAAGATAGCCAGTGGGAAAAAGCTGTTCTTGTGTCTGGCTGCTTGGGAGCAGTTCAAAGAGAAAGTGAGCTGGGTGTGTGTAGTCCAAGTTATTTTCTTAGCCCTTTTTCTTACTCTGGAGGTGTAACGTTCTTAGAGGTTGGGAAGGCGGTGCCAGTAATCGTCTCAGCAGTTCTAACTTTGCATTGTAGTTTCCTTCTGTCTGATTTGGTGGCTGAACCAAACCAGACAGTCAAAGATAAGCACAGGATAGACTCAGTGATGAAGCGAGTAGACCGGTGTCAGCAGCTCCTGTGGCAGGTTGAACTTCTTCTTCTTTGCTGTGCTGCTGTGCTTTACGTTTACAGCAACAAAAACAAAGGTTTTTACAATTATGCTAAACAGCCTTTTCCTCTCTAAAAAAAGTATAAATATCTATCGGATGATAGAAGGCATGTATAGATTTTGGCAACTTTTTTCAGCTAAGTTTTGATTATGGTAATCATTTGGAGGCCTTTGAAATTCCACCTATGATACAGTAGGGTTTATAGGGCCAGAGCAAAGCATGAGAATGTGTCTTCTGCAAGTGGGTCAACAGCTGCAAGTATCCAAGCAACGGGCAAGCCAACCAGTGACTCACTGTATGTGTTTGTCTCTTGCTCGTTTTGGTGTGAAATCTGTCATATTCTTTTTCTCACAGTATCTTGAAAACAATGGAGCTAACAAGCAAGCTAAATTGTGTTTGTCTCTGTGTGTGTGTGTGTGTGTGAGAACATTTTTGCCTGTGATATGTATAAAAGGAACATTTTATGTTGCAGGGATCAGAAAACATATGATTTGTTCAACATGATTGAAGATTGCCAGCCATTTACTATTGCTGTATGATGTTAGTGGGATAAGGGAATATGTGGATATATTAGATCCAACTTTCATTCTTCCATTGAGGCAATCAGTAAAAAAATAAAAAGGAAAAGGAAAAATAATAGAAGCCCAGCTAACAAAAATATGTTCTAAGAACATTTTGCTTAGCTTGCTATTATTTCTGAATGCTCTCTATTCAGTTCTCATTAATGATCAAACAACCTAGAAGTAACACTCAGGTACATTAAATTAAGGTGAAACTCAAATATTCTGGATAAAACGTTCCATGAATGATGTTCTTTTGAGAAGAAAATACTGAAAGAACTTTACCAGAATTTTTGTGAGTTCTGAGAATGTTACCTTGGAGGCCTAGCCTGACGTCGTCATACTCAGATTCTAGTCAGAATGTGAGTCTGATGCTGCTCCATTGGGCTGTGATTATGGGGCGTGTTTCAACCGAAACAGGAAAGAAAATGCCTCTGCGCTCAATTGGATAGACCTACAACCAATCAGAGCAACGGAGTAAGTAACGTATGTTGAGCGATGCATAGCTGTCAACAGAACTTAACTGCACGCACACTGGAAGAAGTAGAGAAGAAGATGAGTGTAAACGATCTTTCCGGTGTTGTAAAAAGAATTTAAGGATACACGGAGTACTTACCAACACGATCATCATTTTTGAGAGAAATAGTAAAGGTGAATGCATATACGAACAAGTTCTCCGTTTAGGATAGCTAGCTAGCTAGACTACGACTTCATTATAGATGAGAGAAACACTATGAACAACCAAATTAAGACAGTTCTGAAAACCTGTTTAGATGACGAGCTGCTCATAACATTTACCACAAAGCACAACGCATGATGGACCATCACTCCATCAAAGGTAAATTCAACATTTGTTTGAATACAATGGGTGTATGATCATGTAATTAATCGTGACCTGCTGTACCGTACATCCGCCTTGGCCGTAAATTAAGGTGAAAGTCAAATATTCTGGATAAAACGTTCCATGAATGATGTTCTTTTGAGAAGAACATACTGAAAGAACTTTACCAGAATTTTTGTGAGTTCTGAGAATGTTACCTTGGAGGCCTAGCCTGACGTCGTCATACTCAGATTCTAGTCAGAATGTGAGTCTGATGCTGCTCCATTGGGCTGTGATTATGGGGCGTGTTTCAACCGAAACAGGAAAGAAAATGCCTCTGCGCTCAATTGGATAGACCTACAACCAATCAGAGCAACGGAGTAAGTAACGTATGTTGAGCGATGCATAGCTGTCAACAGAACTTAACTACACGCACACTGGAAGAAGTAGAAGAAGAAGATGAGTGTAAACGATCTTTGCCGGTGTTGTAAAAAGAATTTAAGGATACACGGAGTACTTACCAACACGATCATCATTTTTGAGAGAAATAGTAAAGGTGAATGCATATACGAACAAGTTCTCCGTTTAGGATAGCTAGCTAGCTAGACTACGACTTCATTATAGATGAGAGAAACACTATGAACAACCAAATTAAGACAGTTCTGAAAACCTGTTTAGATGACGAGCTGCTCATAACATTTACCACAAAGCACAACGCATGATGGCCCATCACTCCATCAAAGGTAAATTAACATTTGTTTGAATACAATGGGTGATGATCATGTAATTAATCGTGACTTTAAGTTACCCTGTAGTTTCGTCAATCAACACCACCAGCTGGTTCGGCGAGTCAGCTGTTTGTGTTATGAGTCTAAGCTAGGATTACTGTACGTTCACACCGCCGCCGGCGAGAGCGGCAAAATTCATTCAAAATGAATGACTTCCGGGCACTTTGACGCTCTCGCCGGTGGCGATGTGAACGCACAGTAACAGCTGTCGTCTTTTGCTAACAACAACAAAAGTGTGTGATTGGTTGTTTTGAGGTTTGTGATATCTATGGTTTTCATTGAGAACCAGAGATGACCCAACAGTAGAGCTAGATTATTTACGGAGGACTTATTACTGCTCGATTATCTTAAAAAACCTTGTCTGCTTTACACAATTTAGCTAACGTTACCTTAGAGTTAATCCTAGTCCATAAATATGCAGCTAGCTCGCTAACAGACTTGATAGCTACTAGAAAGACCTGGAACTACAAAACTCAACGTTGAAAATACCCGTTTGTTGCCCGCCAGGTATCCATGGTAGTCACGTGACTGCAAAGTATGAATTGGAATTCGAACCCTGGTTGTGGGCGGGGCTAAATTCAACTGGCTATTGGAGGCCAGCAAGGCAAAAAATAAACACTACTTAAAATGTTGTTTATATGTCTGTGTGGTGTTTTTAATATGCTTTAAGACAAACCATGTGCAAATTCATAAGTCAACACCATTGCTGAGTATTTTCTCCTTAAAACTGCAGTGAACCAAAGACAGTCTCAAAAACATGGTTTGAAATTACCAGTTCTCTATGTCACAAACATATTGTAACCAATCCCATCAATGCACAGGCAGGTTTTAGCATATCATTAACTATTTTCTGAAGCAGGGAAGTCTCAAGAGAAGCCAGGTCATCCCAGTATATTTTTGGTGATATGAAAATCAGATAGATTTAGCAATATAGTTGGTTACTTCTGTTTATGATGTATATTACAATGTTATGTTGAACTATATCCTTTCTCCACTGACGTTCTGAGTGTTCAAAGCGTTTCTAAGGATGCTGATTTTTAGAGTCAGCTGACTGACTCTGAGAGGGCGAATGGGAACATGGTTTGTGTAACATTTGGAACACATTATTAGCTGTTTGATAACGTAGTCAAGCCAAAGGCTAATCATATCAATTACCATTTTGTGTCTGACGTAGAGAGAGCGATACATAAAACGCATTACCATTCTGACGCATGGAGTTGTATACAGTACAAGCCTGTATAATTCATTCTTCCACTTATTTTGAATCAGTTTCTGGTTCATGTGTGTGTGTTTGAACTTTGATATAGTTTATATGGATAACATTTGCTTTGCAAGGCATATTAATTCTATTACCCTTTTTTTTGTTTGATTATTCTTTTAAAGGTCCAAATCATTACCCCAGCAACCCAAACCAAATACCATGCAATTCTGGACAGTGCAGTGCTTTGAATCCCCGTTTTTATCTTTAGTTATGCAATTCTGCCTTCTCAGGTCCTTGTGAGAGAATATTATTCAAACACCGATAGTAATAGTAGATTAAATGTTCACAAACATAGTCATGTTCACTAGCATTTTCATGCATTACATAAATAGAATATATACCTGCATGACCCTTAACTATGTACTAGGTGAAGGAATAGGACTAAACTAAATGTGTAAATGTGTTCCTTTACCTCAAACAGTAGCGCATGGCACCAACAATGCCCATGTTATAGGTTTAATTCCCAGGGAATGCATAACCCAATTAAATGTACATGTATACCTTGAGTGCAATAGTCCCTTTGGATACACGCCTACCAAATAAGCAAATGTTAATAAGGCTCGTGTTATTCATTGAAGGTTGATTATAATGGCCAATAAAGCTGATGGTATTCTTCCATCCAAGTACTCACACGCCATTACAAATCTCTGGGTCTGGTTGCATTAATGAGATGCTTTGACCGGCCTTTAACCACCAGGTGGCACTAATGTGCAACATTTTGTCAAGCTTTGAAAGCCTGTTTTTTGCCATCACTAAGCAACAGTCTAAAACTCCCTGCAAGGGCACAAACTTATTCCTCCTTCCTTTTTTTCAAGATGTCTTTTTATAATCGAGACTCTCCCCTCAAATTCAAATAGATCAATGAAATCAACAATTCATCAGAATCCGAATCAAAACTCCATCAATTTATAATACATTATAAAGGGCCTTTAAATCTAATCAGAATCTTTACCCGTTCTATTCATGCTTCCTAACTGCATGCGTCCCTTGCCTAAAACAATGAGGAGTGATGATGATTTAGTTATTCATTGCAAAGTAGGTATGGATGTATACGATTTTGAAAGTGTTCTTATATGGACATTAAAATGGCCAATTGGGAAGCAAATAAGTTCCGTAGGGAAATAAGATTACAGGAATTGGAGTAGGTGAAAGGAATAGAGGATTCATATGAAAAAAAAAGTGTTATTTTATAAAAAACAGCAGACAAAGTTATAAGGTAAAATCCAAAAGCCAATGGAAAAATTATATTAGAGTTTTGTCTGGTACTGATTTTTCAGCTCTGTGACCAACAAAAGTTTATGATTCTAACATGTTTTGTTCATCATGATAATCTTCACAAGTAAACACAACTTTTATTGAATTTTGAAGCCCAAATACAATCAGCAGAAGTCAAAAGCAAAACGTAGGCTATAAATGAGCTGCACCACGGTCATGACTTCAACATCACAATCACTAAGCTTATGACAACTCTTTCAGTCTTTATTTAAAAATATTTTCAATATTAGAATAGTTTGGGTTAGAATAGCTTGCTAGTAGTTTGCAAGAATAGTTAGAGACAATGAAGCTGTGAAAGTAACTAGTGAGTAGATGAGTTTACCTATTCACCGTGATGTTTAATGTCTCCATCAACATCTAGTGTCATTTAGCCAACTGCCTTGTTCAAGACAAATAAAATCTCAAAATCACAATGGGTCTTTCTGATGTATTTTATGATGATGTATTAAAATGTAAAATATCTTGAGCTTGTGTTCACCACAGACCTTATTTAGGCATTTGACCAAAAACCACTCAGAAAAACTTATTGAGTTCAGGATGAATGAACCAAAATGTGCTAAAATCTAATATTTGGCCGACAAAAACATGTCATCCCTGCAGCACTCAGAGTACAACCTGATTGTAGAGTACAATCAGGGTTCAGAAGTAAAAACTCCATTGCTCCATAGGGATATAGATTTTTAACAGTAACTTATAAACATTTAAAGACAGACCTGCAGTGGGCTTTGAGGTTTTTAATCAATGGTATATGCTTTTGGTGAAGCCATCTGTTCACATTATTCCAACTTGTTTTAAAATAATCCTGTTTAACAGTGGAATTTTTGGTGAAAAACTACATTACCCATTGTCAAGGACCAAGCAGTTAAGCAAGAGGAGTCACAAGGGAAGTTCAAAAGTAAGGATTTTTATTTTCCAACAATCATGACAACAAAATAAAGATAAAGTTTTGGGCCCAAAAAAAAGGTCAAATAAACAGACGGTAACTAAAGCTCTGAACATAAAAGACTCAAAAATACAACTGACCTCCTACACAAGAAACAACGGGCAGTTATATATTGGCTGATCAGACCAATTTTGACACACAGGGGAAGACTAACAACAACACTACTACATAAGCTACAAATAACAGCAAAATCTACCTAAAACTTATTCCAAAAGGAATGTACTTTTACTTAACCTTAACTCAACAAAAATACTCAATATAATATAAATCTAAACCCCAAAATATTTAAGGAGAGAATGAGCTACCCCCCTCCCGGACATAACAAACAATGGTGTCCAATTAGGCCACCTCCCCTATAAAGCTGCTCCTGCTCCAAGCCCCACCCCTTTAAGCCAGCCGGCTTCCTGGATCTCTCCCGGGTGTGGAATCCAAGCGGGAAGGAAGTCGACCGGAAGTTGAAGCCGGCCGCGTGCCACCATCTTGTAGCAGAACTTCACCTGCTGTTAGCATCCCATTGACTCCCATTCATTTTGGCGTCACTTTGACAGCGAATAACGTAACATCTGAGGCATTTGAAGAATCCACTTGTCCATTATTTATTTCTAAAGAAACACGAAAATGTATAAAAGGCTCCATTACCTTGTATCTTACGTTATGGCCCCGTAGAAGCAGTTTTTGTAAAAATAGGCTAACGATTGAGTCATAACCACGCGACTCTCTGTCGCACAGTAGAGAGATTACCGTATGGACAGGAGGAGAAGCTCGCGCGCAATCGGGGGGACGTGGAGGCAAAATGACAAAATAATTAATCAGAATACCTAGCAAAAGTTTCTCCTGCTCCTAGATAAAATCAACTTTAAATAAACCGTTTTATTTCACCTTTGTTTTTAATTCTTCATGGAATTGTTTTTTGTTTTTTTTTCTCACTAAAGCCGTTAAGTTCGAAGTCTTGTACCTTTGTCTTTTTGTCAGATACTTATTTGCTTTAAATAAATGTTGTAATGTTGTGCTTCACCTCTTGGTTGGTTTTGTTCATGGCTTATAATGCTTTAACGAAGATTTTTTTTTTTTAATCCTTATGGAGAATTTTTTTTTTCCCAGTATGAATGCTGCTGAAAAAGTGGGTGGGCATGATGCATACTTTAGAATGTTTGTCAACCAATCAGAATCAAGCATTCTTTTTGTGCATGTTTACGATCTGCAGAGTTACAAAGCCTCCCACAAAGGGATTCATTCTGTCTGACAGAGAACACTGATCCAGACTTCCGTAAATCACCTCGACCAAAATCGTGTAAACGTTACATTGATACTGACGTATTGGGATCTCACCTCAGAGCTTTCCTTCAAGTGGTAACTAAACAAGCCAATGTACATTGCCAACGGGATTTGCATGCTGAGCCACTCCTACCCTGACATACAGGTATAAATACTCCCAGCACGCACTTCTCATTCATGTTTTGATGAGGAGCCGAGACAGGGATCCCAGCCATTCATTAGTAACCTAGACGTTCCCATTCAGTCAGTCATGTTTGACGTTACATCAGTACTGATGTATTGGGGTCCCTATGGAAAGTGCCACAGCCACTGAACTGTTACGAGTGTTGGAGATGCAGATGCTGTCAAGCTGTAGCATGCCCTATGGCAACTTCTCTCACATAGTTGTAACCTACCCAGTGACCCATGTAAGCCCAAGGAGAGTAGTCCTCCATACTAAAGGGATGGAAGGGACAGGGCCTACTCTGGAGACAGTCGTAGCTGCTGTTCCTCTTATTGTGACATTTCACGGGGAAAAGTGCTTCGGATCTCAATTCCCACGCTTTTCAGCCATGATCAGTGTTGTTAACGCTGGGGAAACATGCCTAATCCAATGGAGAGGAACTCTACGGAGGTCACACCATGCCCGAAGGGAGGTACGTGTGGAGGTTACACATAGGACTGATCCGTGGGGCAGTACTATATATGGAAGATCTCTGTGGTAGGTCCTGCCTAACCAGGGAGGAGCTACTACCCAGCAAGCAATTTGGCATTTAAAAGATGTCTAATAGACATCCAAACACAGCCCAGACATCTAAGCTAAAACAAGGCAAAATTTGGGCTGTCAGTGAAAATTAAATAGACGTCTAATCATAGTCCAAGTACAGACACACAGGCTACGCATAGAACATGTCAAATAAATTAAACCAAACACCTTGTAATCACTGTTGACTTTGCTTACATGATGGAATATCATACATCTTGCAAGTTATTTTGGCAAAAACGACTTGTAACCAAATTCAAGGTTATTTTGGCTAGAAGTGGGTTACTCATAGTCGGACTAAATTGGGTCTATAGTTAACCTAGACGGTGAAATGGCGGCTATTGCTTGCTGGGTACCGATACAGAGACAGGGCAGAGCAGAACTGCCCAGGGAAATACACTTGCTTACCGACAGGGAAATCGTACCGTGGACAGTACACATATGGGATTACCCAGGGGGAATCACAGCATATGGGCATCTAACCCAGTACTGACCCGCTGGGCATGCACATGAGTACTGGGCCTGGAGTCGGACGCATACCAAAGGATGCAGGAGGAACTCAATTCAGGGTTCACCAAGTGGGGAACTCACCTGAAGTGCAAGTAGGTGCTTGTATCCCCCATTAAAGGAGAATGGCGCTGCAAGAGAGACACCGAGCCAGCCTTCCTGCACATTACCTTTTTGTGCCCAACACACAGGAAGAAACTGGCTTCACTAGGAGATTGTAGAATCTTGCAAATGTGTCGCCCAGCCCGCAGCTCTACAGAGGTCTTATACTATTCCCTAAAAGTATGTACTCTTTTTGTGAAGAAAAAGTTGATATTTTTTAGTGTATAGCAAAAGGGTACACAAGCTTTGGGACATAGTATCGCGAATTGCGTCTTTTACGGTGGCTCTCTGTCGCATCCTGTCACAGTAAACTGGACTGTCAATCATCTTGTCACAGTTAAAATCCTCCACATTTAATTTCATTTCATTTCCTACCATATCGGAGAGAAATGCAGTTGCACAGTCTGCAGTCGCGGGTCTTTCATGCAGAGAACTCTCCTCATATTAATGCATAATGATGCATTTAAAAGTTTCTGGTCAAACGGATCTTTATAAAAGTCCACATTGTTATTACAGATGAAATATAACACGGATAACTTTAAATACATATTTTTCTATCAGGTTAAACTTTGATTAGCAACTCATACCTTTATCTAATTTTTTTTTACTCTTTTTACTTGTGTTTGTAGTTCCTCCTCCAAAGCGCAGTGGGTTGAGGGCAATATTAGACTTTAGAGTGTGCACGGATCCACACTTTGAAAATCCACCTGAAATAGTAGACCATCCGGGGACTTCTGGCATACTCTTTTCAACATACTATGCTTTGAGACACACTTTTTTATCACACTTTATTTTAATCTTACATACTGTTTAGGATGGATAGTATGGACATGGAAACGCAGAGTGAGCTTCTGAAGCTCTGTGTGCAGTCCATGTAAACACGCAATGAGCATACAGGACACAACAACACAAAGGCTGGGTCTGCCTCCTCCAGGGGCAGCACTTGCAAGTTCACCACCTGTTCTCTGAAAGGAGTGGTGCGAACTTTGGGCACGTATCTGGGCCAGGGTCTCAGGATCATGGAGACAGGGCCTCACATTCAAGGCATGATTCGCTGACCGAAAATACCAGCAGGTCCCCGACCCTCTTGAAGGTAGCGAGCTTGTCAGGAGCACTGACGTTAGAGACAGGATCTTAAGCTCGACTGACTCAAGCGACTCAAAGGGAGCTCTCTATAGACCATAAAAAGCACCACAGAGAGGTTCCAGTAGGTCCCGTTCTGGAAGGATTTAACCTTCTCGTGCCTCTAAGGAACGTGCTCAGCTTCATCATCCTCTCCAGAGGACAATAACCTGCTCTCCGATGCAGCGATTGACATCTGGTCCTCATCCAGAGTGCCAAATGAGACAAGGTTGCCCCACTAGAGGGACCCACGCCATCACTCCGCAGCTCTACGGCACATGGCATGCTAGAGGAGTGGGAGGTCTGTGGGGGCTGGTCCGACACATGCTTGAGGTGTTCGGCCAAACACAACGCACTTAGTCTGCTGGCTAATCAGTGTACTTGGAGCTTTTCGGAAGAGAGGTGCAGCAATAATGTACAGTATCTGAAAAATAATGTGTTTTTTGAACATTAAAGCATTAAATCTTTTTACACCAAATAAACAAAATAATGAACTTTTAAAATAGCATCATATGACCCCTTTAAATCAGAGGGCTAAAATCAGGGTAGAAAATAGCCTTTTATTTCAAAATGTTGACCGTTTCTTTTTATATAAAATCCCTACTAGCATTGTAAGTGCACCTTAGAAAGGATTATCAAATAAAATGTTGCTTCTTTATGTTTTTCCTTTGGTGTTGTGTGGTGTTTGCATCCCTTGAATCCATTAACTCTAAAGATTCATCATCCCCACTGCGCCACTTTCAGATGTGTAATTCATTATGCACTAGATTCTGGGAGTGAAATCTCTGAGCATGTAAAGTTCTGGACAGTCGTTTTCATCAAACTTTTTCTCCTGTATCCACTTGGAGGCATTTCTGTGAGTTGGGAGTCCCCACAGAGAGATAAGCCTCTCTAAAGTCAGGGGCCACGTTATGGGACCTACCACACATATCCAAGCCAGCAGATGGGGAGCCTTTGTGGCCTAATTGTGCAACTTGGCTCTAATCCCAGACTGAACCCTGAAAAGAAAACATCTCATGTGAAGAGAATGTGTTCTCCTCCAAGCCAACAAAACATTTGCACAGATTGCTCTCTTTTTTGGGGCGGAAAAGATAGTGCTGATCTTTTTTTCCACCCTGTCTTTATTTCTTTAAATATACTTAACCTAAAACCATGGCTTTATATAACAGGATGGTGCTGCTTTCTGTCTGTGGAAGCCTTGGTGCATTACAGGAGTCATTTATCCCTGCAGCGAGAAAGAAAGTCTCCTCTATTCTCTGTAATATCAGTATAGTATAGTTTCATCATAGTCGTCATAGTATATTTTAGAGAACAAATTACCATCCAATCACAATTCGTTATCGATTAACTTGCAGTTAGTGAAGGTGGGATATTAGAGAACGTGGAGATCATCAAGTCAGATGCAAAGATGTCAAAGAAGTGTGTGTACATTTAAAGAGGATCTTTAAATGGAAGTTATTATGCGCAGTAAGTTGTGTAAAAAGAACTCAATGAGGTATCGTACTGAATGAAATGATTGGGAGGGAGGGAGGTAGGGAGGGGGTGTCTGTCCATCCCGTGCTGTATTCTACCATGAAAAATCTGGTCACCCTAGTTTTAGGGTGTTTTCACACCTGTATCGTTTGCTTTGTTGCAAAACTAAATGAAACAAAAAAATGTATACAATGTTGCAATAATTTATTCAAACACCTGTTTTGGAACCTGTCGCATTTCTTCCTTATTTCCATTCATTAAGACATATATGAACACTCCAATCACACTCGGATCCACACCAAAAAAATCTGTCTGAAATCCCCTGGACGAACTGGTCTTGACCCGCCTGAAAACATACTCTGCAACAGTTCGCTTGTCGAAAGAAAGCAATCCAACCCAACGAACCAGGCTGTATCACAATGTATAATCGGTAATTACATGGGATGCGTGAAGAGCAGCAGTGTTTGTTTTGCTAATACCTCTCAAAATAATTTGTGGGTTAACATGGAGCAAAGGCGAAGTGAAATGCCTAACTGAAATTTTAACATATTTCAGAGCAACTCTCCAAAACACACAAAAATATGGAAGTTTACAAGGTGTTTCACGCGTTCACACTTACAGATAATCAGATTAGATTATCCTCAGACTACGGTCTGCTGTAGGCTATTGGTGGGGAAAAAAGTTAATGGCAGCGGGAGGAAAAGGAGAAAGAAGTCTTGTCTGGGCCTGCATCGCAAGCTGAGGCAGCCTCACGCTAGGAGCTGCAGGCCAAGGACAGTGGGGAGGGTTAGCGACGTGGGATCGAGAGGTCGAAACGGCTGAGCCTGCTCCGATAGTAGGGGTAGGCTCACGCTAGGGAGAATGCTTTCGTTGGGTGAGGTGGGTAATGCGCCGTCGGGAAAAGCCGCGTTGTGTGGCTGAGCAGAGGGAGGAGAAGAGTGGGGACTGGCAGTGGAGGGATCTGGGCTCGCTGAAGGCCTGCTGCCACGGCCTTACTCTCGGAGAGGATACGCTCTTGCCCGGGAGGAAGGAAGTGTTTGGGAGAGGATGTGGCTTTGGCCCCTACTATCTTGTTCGCTTTATTGGCGGCCTTAGAGGGTAAAGAGGATTTATTAAGGGTGCAAGCTGATTGTAGGTTGACATACAAATCATATAGCTGAGATTTATTCAAACGTCTTGAGAAATGGATTTCCGCGCTGATCAGTGCTTGCCTTAATTCCAGCACTATCCATTTCTCAATTGCAGGTTTATTTGGCTGGGCCAAGGTGTATGAAGACTCTGAAGAAGACGAAGAGGAAGATGGTGAGTGTCTCACCGGTGGAGGTTATGGCAGGTCTAGGCATCTTGGAGTGTGGAGCGGAACGGCACCTGGCGGAGTGTGGGTGCTCCTTGTAACGGCGGAATGCGGTGAAGGATTCTGGGAGATGGAAACACCATCGGACGGGAACATTTTTATCTCTGACATAACGGCTATTGGGCGGGTCCAACGCAGAAAACTGTCAATGAACATAGGTGAGTCGGCTCTGTATGTATATATATATCCTTATATAGGCCTTATCTCTTGCTGATTGGTAAGGCAATTTCAACCTGTTCCTATTGAACTTTGTTAATAAAAAATGATTTAGCGAGCATCCCAAAGGGATGGGCTTAAATCGCTGCGTGGATCAGTAGCACACAAAGACGTAGCTGTTGTCTATGCATCCTGATGGATGACCCGTAGTAGCGGAATCCTGGAACATAAACAGCTGTGCTCTGACCAATGAGAGGAAAGGTTACTCACTCATGACTTGTATTAAAATATTTTGGTCCATTTAGAAATGTAGCCTTTTGAAAGTGAAATAAACCAAGAAGAAATTGTAACAATTTTAAATCCTGTTTCAAAACAAAGCAAGCGATCTACAGGTCTTAAAAACAAACAAACAAAAAAACAGACTGAACTTTGTCACGTGTGAGTAAACTGTGAGTTTACAATGCATGATGTAGTCAGCTGGATACGGGCCATATCCAGGTCAGATGGAGGACCTGCGCCTAGACACGACCACAACGCATCCCGGAAGTGTCAGCAGAGATTGTGTCAAAAGACTCTCCCCCGGAAGGCCTCATTGACACAACAGCCATCGGCACTGATCTTCAACAAACCCCTCTCCATACCGGCGTGATGACTCCGATCTTCAACCAGATGGAACTGGATAAATATTCTGAATGTTCTGATCCAATCTGACTTCTGACCTGTAATGCTGCCTGAATCATAATCATACACTGTTCATTTGTTGGCCAGAGGAGAACTGAGCGACTGAGCCTGGTTTCTCCCAAGGTTTTTTATTCTCCATTCTGTCACCTGATGGAGTTTTGGTTCCTTGCCACTGTTGCCTTTTTCGCAATTGGCCTTTGGCTTGCTTAGTTGGGGACATTTAATTTAATATTCAACAATATTATTGATCTGCCTGCATTAACACCATTATATGAGAACTGAACGGAGCTGGACGATGACATCACGGTTTTCTCCAGAGCGGCTATATGTATATCTACATCTGCCAGGACGTAAAAGTCCTGGCAGAAAGCGGTGCATAAGGATGTAGTGTAATGACGAATTATTTTATTTTTTACGAAGTGTTAACAACTTGGTGTTAACTAATAATTGTTGCAAACTGGTACTACCAACAAAATATTAGTGCATTCCTAGAACTGGGCGTCGTTAAACTACATCCTTATGCATCGCTTTCCGCCTTAAAACGGATACGTTTTTCCTTTGAGTTTTCACTAATTTGTTAACACTTCGGAAAAAATAACAATTCGTCGTTGCACTACATCCTTAAGCATCGCTTTCTGCCAGGACTTTTATGTGCTTTTCCCAAATCATGGAAGTGACCTCGACGTCCGGATTAGCAGTAGCATGAGCCATCAGGCAAGTGTTATTTAAATAAACTCCTGATGTACTAACAAACTTTCCAATGCCTCATTTTATGAGTACAGAACCTGTTTGTACTACTGTAGAAGGTTGGTACCATTCTGGGCATTATTAGTGGGGTAATTTACGAGACACATCATAGGATCCATTAGCAACTGCACTAAGCCATTCGGCTGATATCTCTAAATAAGCTTAAGTTTAATAAGTTCAACCAAGGGAAAAAAGGCTTCTGGGGGGGGGTTTGGCTTGAGGTCATGGTGCAAAGGACCCTAGGTTGATTTTACTCCGAACCATCCCTTTAATGCCTCAAAAAGTTCATAAATGGAATTTAAAATAATCCATATGGATTGAGCGGTTTAGTCCAAATTTTAAGAAGAAACACATTCGCTTTAAATGATGAACAGATTGCATTTAAGCTTTTATTCACGTGTAAACTTTCAGCGAACATAAACAGAAGGTCAACCGAACCTGCTTGACATGTGAGAACAAAACTCATTGGTTCTTGCAGAAGCTCAAACATTCTGTGTAACACACCAGACTAAACCTCATTGGTTCTCACATCCCAAGCAAGCATGCTTGAGCTTCTGTTTACCAGATCTGATGTGTGATGCTGCCTCTGAATTGGGACACGGAGGGTGCTTCTCATTTCTTATTTTTGCATCCTCGTGTCCTTTGCTCGTGTCAGGATGCACCTGAGCTCAATTTTGAGTGTCAAAGGCTGTGAATACTTATATACATGTGAAAACAAAAAGTGAAGCGCTGTGAATACTTTCCGGATGCACTGTACATGTTTCACCACAAACATTTTCTGAATCTGAAACTGTTAAGTACACGATTAAGCCAGGAACCCACTGCACAGTCGCATCAACTGGGCTTTGTTCAGAACTACTGTATTCACACATTTTAAAAGAAAGGGTTTAAAGGACAATTAATATTCAGCAATAATATCGATTTAACTGCACTGGATGAGAACAAAATATTAACTGAATTGAGATGGAAAAATGGCGCTAACTTTGTAGCATCAACGCTGTTATTGAACTGAATTGAATCAACACTGAAATACATTTTCCTGTTTATTAATGTAAAGCTGCTTTGAAACAAGTGCTATAGACAGTAAATAAATAAATGTGATGAAGTTTTGGAAATAAAACAGTCAATGATACATATGTGGCCATTTTATTGTTGAAAGGCATACGTTGCAGTGCAAACAGTCTTGGCAAAAATACATACAAAAGATAAGAATCATTTTGACCACTTGTTTGAGCATGTTCAGTCTTGCAGGGCAGTGCATTTCCAAGGCAGATGGGCACAGTTTGGTTTGGGGGAGGATCTTCAAGAGGTTGTTAGATCAAGGAAGGAAGGAAGGAAGGCTGTTTGAGAGTAATAAAACACTGACACTAGAGATAAAAGAGTTGAACGCAGGTCAAACATGGTAAAACTAACAGTCCAACACTCTCACCACTATAACAGTCACTTTTCCAATCACTAACCAGCGCCAACATAACTGTACAAGCAAACTGTGATTCTGATTATCTGCAATCTGCAACGCTGAATACGTTTAATCAGGATACAGTGGAATGTTCTGAGAAGGGCAGAGAGACACTGCAGTCCTCCAGCTCAGGGTATGGCTTCCATTTCAGTGAGACTTCAAAAAACTCAACCAAACTGACACAGATTGGACTTCTTATAAGTCCACTAAACAAAACAGAGGCATGATTGGCCTTAGGGGGAAATTTACATTCAGCAAAAGAAGTGTTGTAGAATTCCTAGAGTCAAGTTTCTACTAAAAAACTACTACAACTAGACACTACTGGTCAAAAGTTGCAATAATAAAGATTTTTTTTAAATGTTTTTGATAGAAGTCTCTTCTGCTCACCAAGGCTGAGTTTATTTGATCAAAAATACAGTAAAAACAGTAGTTTTGTAATATATTATTTCAATTTAAAAACTGTTTTCTATCATAATATATTTTAAAATGTAATTTATTCAGTTGTGACCAAAGCTGAATTTTCAGCATCATTACTCCAGTCTTCAGTGTCACATGATCCTTCAGAAATCATTCTATTATGTAACAAATGATTTCCATTTCAAATAAATATTGTTCTTTTAAACTTTCCATTCATCAAAGAATAATATAATAAGAACAATAATACAATAATAATAATACAATAATAAGAACCATTATAAACATTTGAGCACCAATACTAATTGATAATAACAAAATCAAATCATCATATAGAATGATTTTGAAGGACACTGAAGACTGGAGTAATGATGCTGAAAATACAGCTTTGGTCACAGGAATAAATTTTTACATTTATTAAAATTGAAAACAATTTAAACTTTTTTATATATTTAACAATATTACTGTTGTTATAAATGCATAAACAAGAAACTTCTTCCAAAACAAATTCTAACTTTTGTATTTTTAATTATTCCAAACTTTTGACCGGTAGTAAACTACTAAACTAGTTTTTCTACAGCATCAAAGCAAAACGTTGAGTCTTTAATCTGCATTGAACATGACAAACACTGGGCGCTTGAAAGTAATGACAAACACACATAGACAACACTGAAGTCCTCACTGGTTCACCCAGCGACAAACATACAGCATGAGCAGTGCAGTCCGATTCACAAACCAATGACTCTTATGAACCAGTTCAAACGGTACAATATTATTTGAAGGAAGTGATGTGACATGAAGGCCAAGTATGGTAACCCATACTCAGAATTGGTCCTCTGCATTTAACCCATCCATATTAGTGCACACACATTAGGAGTAGCGAGTAGTGAACACACACTGCAAACCGTGGACACGCCATTCACTGCGGCTCTGCCGGTATTGAGAATCAAACCCACTACCTTTGGGTTACAAGTCTGAGTCTCTAACCATTAGGCCATGTATTGCCATGAGGCACAACTGTTTACATCTCTAAACACCGTTTGAAAAGAAAGGAAACATCTGGACCTTCATTCATGACAAGGATATAAATACTGTGCTGGTAGAATGGAGTGTTATAGAAAAGTAGAGTAACACTTTAGATAAGAGCCTGACTTCAGCTCAGTGCTGCGCTTCCCAAACTCTTCACCTCAGTCGCTCCCAAACCAAAAACATCAATAACAGCTTTCTGTCAAGATAAAGCCCAAAGTCCAGGTCTCACAAAAACCCGCAGTTGCCAAGGGAAACAAACATTTGGTGATCAGTAGAGTTTTTTCCCCATTGCAAAGATTGTTTTCAAGGTATTCACATTTTTCTCCAATGAGAGGAGATACAATAATGGGAACTAATGTTTTACATATGTCCAGAATATCATACTATGCAACATAAACAAAGTAAAAGCACAAGTAACGTTTAATTTTTTTTAAGCTTAACTACAAAATGACATGTTTTCGCTCAAATGGTGGTTTTAAAAGCACATAATGAGTGTATATATTGTATGATGCATTGCATATTGTAAAACAATTAAATGCATAAAACAACACTCGTAAGACTCGGGTAAATCACTTAAATGATAGCACCAGTTCTGCAGCATCTCCAGCCTGAGAATGCTTCTTCCATAAAACAGAAAAGGGAAACTCGGGTCCTGGAAAGACGTTGTCCTGCAGAGTTCAGCGCCATCCCCAATTAAACACACACTCAAAATATATTTAGGTTTCAATTTAGGATTGCATATAAAATTTACATCCATTTAGATTACATAGTTTTAACATAAACTCAAACGTAATGTGATGCATATTTGTCAGTCATACATTCTGCATTAAAAAAAAATCATGGCAAAGTTTATTATTAACTATTTGCATTAATTGTATTTTATTTAAATAATCATATTTATATGCATCACATTAGGTTTAATACTTTATCGTACAACTCTGTAATCTAAATGTATGGAATTTTTATATGCAATATACTGTAAATACATAAATCTTACATTTAGGTCTATACTGTAAATACATAAATTTTACATTTAGGTTTTTTTTTTTTTTTTTTTTGAGTGCACCTGCCTGTAATTTTCAAGTAATCCTGAAGACTGTGGCTTTTTCAGGCATGTTTGATTAGGGATAAAGCTGAACTCTGCGGGTGAACATTCCTCCAGGACCGCAGTCGCCCATCTCTGGTCTTGTAAATGAACACCTTGGGTAGTCGTCTCCCGGTTAACAGGCCTGAGGAGAAAAACAGGGTCCCACATTCATCTGTTCAAATACTTTTTAAGGCAGTGTATTTTTTGGTTCTTTGTAGTGGGTGTCTGAGGATATGCAAACAAAAAAACCAATACATGACAAACAACAAAAAAACCCTGAAACACAACTATAGACCAATGGAGGATGAGCACAAGGTCACATGGGTTAAGTGTCCTGAGGTTACACGTGATGCTCTGTATCCTCCGGTTGTGAAGGCTGGTTGATGCACACGGGGCAGCATGAGCCTTTGGGCGTCAAGGGATTCAGACATGCTGCCGGTGGACACTTTTCCACGAAACACGTCACTTGGGCCCCCTGACAGAGACAGACCGGAACAATTGAGCTAAAACCACAATTTTTATGTAACTTTATTAGAAACTGATGCATGCATAAATAAATTAGCAGGAACTGGATACATCAAGTTGTTTTCATTTCAAATTGCACTCTATCTACTCTAGAGCGGGAGATCTAAAAGGCTGCGTTCACACTAATTAACTCCCTCAAGTTGCTAGGGGTACTGCTGGCCCTGCAGAGGCTTCGGCCGTTGATCGCATGTGTTGGCCCGGAAGGCATTCACATTGCATGTTGCAACTCCTCCGCCATCTCCTCCTTTAGAGTCAGCAACGACTGAGGTCACTGCGGGCCACTCATCTCCCAGTTGAACTTGAACATGCTTTCATGACGAGTGACGCTTCAAAGAGAGTGGAGACTGATTTGGAGTTGATTTGGCAAAGCACAAGTAATCCTCCTGTTGCCTGCTGTGGTATTCCCTGACTGGGGCCCACGGACGCACTGGCACACAGCTGGCTCCGGGGTCTACACAAATGTGCGTTTCCCCCAGTGAGCCTGGTTGCACAGACATTGTGCACAGTCAGGAGGACAAAGAACAGGTCTTGCTGGTTGCGCCAAACTGGCCCACCTGGACTTGCTTCTCAGAGCTCACGCATCTTGCGACAGTCCCTTTCCGGATGAATTCCCCTTAGGAAAGAAGCTAGTTCCTGGTTTTCAGGTAGGACCTCCTGCCACAACGCTGAACTACCTGCTGAAATGGCCGGGAAACTCGCCAATTCTCATTGGTCTTCTCTGAAAGTATCAGCGGTATCTGGGGCTTCCAAATGCGACCCCTAGTGTTAGTAAATTCAAAACGTCTCGTTCCCTCAACCTCATTACAATAGTAACCAAGATGTTTCCCACAGCGCATTTCATGTGAAGTTTTCGATAAAGAGGAATCGCGTTACATCAGAGAAATATTTTTTTACTACTGTATACTATACTATACTATATAGATAAATGTTTATGCTTTGCAAATTCACGTCATAGTACATAATACCTGAACATTGGTACGCAGTGCAAAACTAAATTTCTGTGCATTCATTTCCACTCTACCGCATTTATGTGCCGATGTATGCAGTCTACTGTGACCACACCTTAAGATTTACAGTATCTGGGGAAAACTGGTGTCAGAGTGACAGAGAGTTTCAGTGCACTGATGAACTTACTTTACACTGACATATGGTGCAGGGGTTCTTCTTCCAACTCTCTCCATCTACTCGCTCTCTCCCGTCCTCATCTGCACAGTCTGTCCTGCTCAGACGACCTTCAAGTCTTTTTATCTGTCAGTTTCAACAGAGAAAAAAATTATCAAAAAAAATTTTTTTTCATAATATACATTGCAGCATCACCTCTTTTCTCACAGTTTCTGAAATGGTTTTGATAAAGTTTCTGTACACCCTTCCTTTCCTAATTCAGCAAAAGCTCAGTTGCTGCATTACATTTTTATGTAAAATTCAAATTGGCTATAAGTCATTTCCAATTTATTTATTTTTTAACTCTTGTTTAGCTGAATCTTTAAAAAAAAATGTCTTAAATTGTTTTGATAATATATTTTGATGAAAGGCATGTTACCATGACTTATTGATTATAATTGTATACAGTGCACCACTAGAAAATACTAAATAACTATAATATTTTGGACTGTTCTACACACAAACGTCATATGGCTTTAGAAGACTTTATGTATGAGGTGTATGTACAATTTTAATGAAGCTTAAAAGCTTCAGTGTAATCTTGAAAAGCTGTCCTACTCCATTCATTGTAGTTGTGTGGAAACTACAGTCTTTGTGTAAAATCTACAATCAAGATTTTATATTTACATTTATGCAGTTAACAGACACTTTTATCAAAGCACAAGTAACTAAAGCAAAGCAACTAACCCTAACTTAAATGAAGGTGAGTATATAATGTGAATTTTCACTTTTGGGACAAACTATTGCTTTATGAAGCGTGACAGTGTGGAGAGACACTAAACAAAATAGTATGAACTATAAAAATTCAAATACCATTGCTGAATCTATGCTTGGGAGAATTGTAGGGTCTTTCTGTGTGTTAGTTTGATATCTACTCTTTTGTGACGTGCATTTCTTCACAGCTCTGTTTAAGTGGGCTCTAAAAATATGTGGTTAACTGATCTTTGAAAGAGGCATTTAGTACAGGGCCAAGTTGTTCCTTCAGAGAGCTTTAATGTGACACTTTCCTCAGTGTCTTATTTTCTGTGTGAGAATCACATTTTAAAAACAAAGTAACTCGTAGCTATCACTGTGTAATTCATAAGAACTCACTGTAATATGATTAGAGATTCAAAAAGTTGAACAAATGCATATCTTGATTCTGTATATCAAAAAGAAAAAGAAAAACAATGGCAATCAACTGGAGCTCTATGGTTGCAGTGATTGAAGGTCAAGGTCATATAATCAGTTATTAATTGTGAGCAGGTACTTTTTACAAATAGGGGATATAATGTATAATCTGTTATTTTGCCAATTTTGCTATTGTTGGTCCTCAAACAACCTTCCTATTAAGATTTTAGGGCAGGGTTGATGTTGAGGATTGTGTTTGGACTATGTTTATTTGACAGCCACAAAAGATGTTGATCCAGGAACAGTCATCTGTAGAATAGTGAATCAGTTAATAGTTAAGTTCTACTTAGTTCACAGAGGATCGCTTTATTTGATATTTGATAGACTTTAAACATATGGCGTGAAGTGGACATAAGAAACAAGGCAGATATTATTTGTAATGTAGCTGTAGATTGCCATGTGTTTTTGATTTTAAATCAGAGCGTCTGGAAAGTTTGATTATTGGCCTGGTGTACTGGACAGTGAAACGGACATTTTCAGCATCTCACCATCACCGCCAAACGCATTGTCTAGCAGATCTTAATCATCCTTGTTTATTCAGATTACCAATTCATTCACAAATACATGCGACTAGGTTTTCAGAAGGGTTTACATAAACAGATAAATATGCATTGCAGCTTGGCATTGCAATGTACCAAGTGAATCATGTGTCCTAACCTGTTTTCGTAAACTTGTGATAGTTTTCTGCATGTCAGAAACAAAGTCTTGGAAATCCTTAATGGAGGGTTCAGTGCTTGACTTTGGGGATACAGTTACGTTTACTGCAGTTTGAGCATCTTCCAAAGTGCTGAAAAACAAAATTCATTAAAAGTAAAATAAATAAATAATCCAAAATGTTGTAATCTAAAGCATCCATGTTCTTTGACTAATTACAATTATGGATTAATTATTAATTACAATATGGTTACATTACTTAGGCCGTGTGTCCACCAAAGTTTTTAGCCAGCTGAAAACGCCTTGCTGTGGGCGCTTGCAGTTGAGACGCTTTATGTGCTATGAAACTGAATATCCGCGGAAGTGTTACTGGTATCTGATGTCCCAGATAGTTTGTTTCTGAATATAAAAATGTCAATACAATGTGAAGTATGTGTTGTTGTTGTCTGTTGCCGTTGTACAAGCATGATGTGGCGGTTGGTCACTGTGGTATTTGTCCCACCCCTCCTCAACTCTGATTGGACGGTTGGGTAAAAAGTGACAGTGTTGAACAAAGTGGAACATTCGTCAACTCTCAGTGGCCAAAAAAATTCTTAAAAAAGTGCTCAGGGCTCAGAGTGAAATAGACACTCAGAGCCTAGTCACGCTGCGCTCCCATTGAAAACAATTTGTACAATTAGCTAGCCTCGGGAAAAAATGCTTTGGTGGACAAACGGCCTTAATGTTAGTTAATGCATTTATTAATATCAACCATGTGCAATACATTTACTACCGTATTTATTCATCTTTGTTAGTTAATAAAAACACAACTGTTCATTGTTAGTTCATGTTAACTCAGGCCCATTAAATAATATCAACAACTTTTGATTTTTATATGTTTAGAAATTGTTGAAAATAACATTACCTAAGATTAATAAATGCTTTAGCAGAATTTTGTATTATTAGTTCATGTTAACCAATGTAACAAATGTAAACCTTATTGTAAAGTGTTATTATTATTACTATTATCAAAAATTTCAAAAATGACAGGCTGACTGTGAATGGAGAATGTGAGTTGTACCTGCTGTTGTCAGTGATGTTGCTGGCAGGTTTCTTCTCCTCTGCATAGCTGTGCTCCGCTGACCTGCGGCTTCTGAAGTGGTATGACAAGGCATTGAACTGACCTTTAGTGCGACAGTCTGCAGGTGCAAGATATTCAGCCTTTTATTTGATGCAGGAAAAACAGCAGTACGAACATTACAGGGATTCAAATATCAAACAATACAATCCTAAAGGACTAGAGGTCATTTAGTGATACATATGAAGTGCTGCAAACACAGGCCACATGGTAAAGACAGAAGATGATCCCTTGCCAAATGGGACACTACACACTTAATAATAATAATAATAATAATTCATTACATTTATATAGCGCTTTTCTCGACACTCAAAGCGCTTTACATGGAAGGGGGGAATCTCCTCAACCACCACCAATGTGCAGCATCCACTTGGATGATGCGACGGCAGCCATATTGCGCCAGAACGCCCACCACACGCCAGCTTACTGGTGGAGAGGAGACAGAGCGATGAAGCCAATCAGTATATGGGGATGATTAGGAGGCCATGATCGACAGAGGCCAAGGGGCAAATTTGGCCAGGACACCGGGGTTACACCCCTACTCTTTCGAAAGACATCCTGGGATTTTTAATGACCACAGAGAGTCAGGACCTCGGTTTAACGTCTCATCCGAAGGATCCATAGGACCACTTGACAAAAGACCTGTAGACAATAGCCACCCATAGATAGTTCTACATTCTCATGCTCCTTTTATGAATGCTTTATCAGTGTCTTGCATATTGTAGCATACAATGTTAAACAATAAAAATTGACGATGGATAATAATAACGGTTAATTTGTTCATTCTTTTATATGCCGGACATTAGATAGACTTCTCAAATAAAATAAAGTAGTGCACCATTTGTTTGAATAAATTGGAGAGAGACTGGGCATGTGTGAATGGACGCAATGTACACAATTTTGAGAAAATCATGATAAATTGTCACACAACACAGCAAATTAATATTGATAAGATCCTCCTTCTTGATAAAGGTATTTCGAGCTTCTGAAACTCATTACCAAAACAGTATGATTTAATGTAATATATTAAAATGTTATGTTTACTAGAGTTTTATAATATACTACATTATAATACAATATAATTATTTGTAATCAACAGTTATTAGAAATATGGCAGAAAGAGTTTGTTACTACCACAGTTTCCTAAGGATACTATACCAAAATTTGCTGGACCTGAAAACCCTGAACTCATTTTACCTTTCGTTTTAAATCTAAGAATCAACTCACTGTTTACCACATCAGATTATGCTGTACATTAAAATGAATAACATGCACAGTAAAAAAGTTATTAAATCAATAAATAAATAAATAAAATAAACATAAACAGTAGGGATTTTCAGAACAGAGCATTGTACTGCAATTCCATAGGACCAATGTAAGATAAATGGCTACATTGATGGGGCCTGTAGTTAGTAGCGTGTCAAGGCAGAGGTTATGGCTGCAAGATTAGAATCAAGAAGTTCCCATAAACCTTTAATTCTGCTGAACCCTTCCATCTGATTACAAATACAAAAGTAAACAAAAGATGCTGATCGGGAAACATTTCTACTCTGCAAAATATCAGTTATCCCCTCCGAAACCCAAAGCATTACAACATTACTAGCCTTTAATGTTTGTACAGTACTCAATCTTCAAGATGGTCTATTCAAGAGAATTCAACTTAGTAATATTGGGAGTCAAAATTCATATAAATGTTCTTGTCATAGATTTTAGATAAACAAACAAACAAACAAATAAATAAATACACACTAAAGTTAGGATTAAGATTTTTTTGAATGTTTTTGAAAGTCTCTTATGCTCACCTTGATGAAAGATACAATTTAAAGCAGTAATATTGTGTAATTTAAAATGTAATTTATTCATGGGATACAAGATGCATTTTCAGCATCATTCCTCCAGTCTTCAGTGTCACATGATCATTCAGAAATCATTTAAAATAAATTCTGTTCTTTTGAGCTTTCTGTTCAATCAAAGAAACCTGATATTTTTTCTTTCACCATATTGCTTTCACAAAATATTAAGCCGTAAAAACAAATGTAAACACCGATAACAAGAACCATATATATAATAATTGATAATAGAGAATCAAGTCAGCATATTGACACTGAAGACTGGAGCAATGGCTGCTGAAAATTTGGTGACTTATTGTCAACATTATAGTGGTGGTAATGACATACAGAACCAGGAGTGAACAGAACTGAACTGAACAGAACCAAGAGTAGAAATACACACGAGTTAACAAGGAAATTAAACGAGACACAGGTGACAATAATCAGTAACTACAGAAACTAACTAGGAAATGATGAAAGCTAAGCTGAAAAAATATACAAGAACAGATTCATGAACAAAAACACAATGGAACTAAATATAGCCCTGACACTAATGTGAGGCCAATAAATGAACTGATGCTAAATCTCAAATATCATGTCATGGCAAATTGATTTTATATTTTGGGGGAAACACAATCCAAGTCTCGTACCTTCACAGCAGTCCTGCCACATACGTAGGTCAATCTTAGGCAAATCGTCACAGCTTCCATAACCGTGAGGGAAGTCAGCCACTTTAAAGACATCTGACTGGACGCGGGTGATGTTGTCGCTATTATCACACAGCACCCGGGCAAGCGACGCCTGCTTCAACTGGGTCAACTGCGCTGGACTAAAGGAGCCAGGGTTCTCATACCAAAACCTACAATCATATAAATGAATATTTTGAGAAAGTGACTTATATTTGACTTTCTTTCTTGTGTAGATCACAAATAAAGGTTGAAGTGAGTCCATATAATGTAACGTTCGTGAGTAAACAAAACTAATGACTCAGGTTGCTGGAAACGATTTATAGTTTAAAAAAGTTTAACTATTAGTATATTCATCATCTGGGGACATGTGGATTACCGTCATATTAGTTTTGCATGGTTATTGAAGTGTCAGCTTTGAGGTACCCATCTACTTGCATTATATGGACTTACAGAGATGGATTCATTTTCCAAAAATCTCTGTTTATGTTCATCGGAAGAAAGAAAGTCATTTCAAACATGACAACACTAGTTGGCAGTAGCAAGTATGGACTTGCCACTGCCAATAGATAAACAGACACACTGCTGTGAGAATGTAAAATATGTTGATGCTGCGTGCATATGCATACATAAATCCCGTATCAGATCTAGACAGGTGGAAATGGGGGAGGAGGAGGGTTTCAAAGGAACTCTGATAACGTGGTGTAGGACCAGCTTACAGCGAACACTTAATCAGACTATTTAAATGTTGAGCAAGTAATCTCATTGGCTGCAGGATCAGCGGAGACCAATCAGTCTGTGCAATGTAAATAATGTGATTGCTAGCAGATTGGACGTAAAAGACCTTCAATTAAAACTGAATTTACAAAAGTCTTACCGGTCACCATCTCTCAGGCGCTTAAACTGGGTTGCCAGTAAACACATGAGGGTTGGTCCCAGTCTGCTGCCAGGCACCAGCTCTTCAGCCATAAGTGCAGGAAACAGGTCGATATTTAGAGGTGTACCATAGAGCCTGGGAGAGGAAGAGACCGTTACACCAAGAAAATGTTAAATGTGTCTTTCAATAACAATGGATGTGGCTAACCTTTGAAGCTTCTCTCGCACACTGGGGTTCTGAATCTCATTCCTCAGATCGTCAAAAGTCTGTGCGGAGGTGAGGTTGCAGTACACCCGGTAGTCATTATATGAGGGTATACCGTGGTCACGGCCCCTTTGGATATTCATGGCTGCAAGGTCAAGTGCCACCGCATGCGCCATTGAGAAAAGGCGTTCGGTAAGTTCTATGTTAAGCAGTTGAGGACACTCGCATTTTTCCTGCCACTCCAAACAAACCACGGAGCAAAGGATCAATACCTCCTTCATTCACAATACGGAAGGGTGAGAAAAAAGCCTTATGAAGTGAGATGTGTCCTTGCTGAATGGGCTGGAAGGTTTCATTGAGCCGGTATAAAATGGGGTTAATTAGCGTATGACCAAAGCGGAAGGCAGCAGTGGCAAAAGCGTTGAGGATGCCAGCGTTGATATTGGGATTATAGCCATTATAGTCACCCATTAGCCTTATCCCAGCCTCACCCAGTATTTTAGGCAGCCAATGGCTGTAGGTTATATGCTGCATCTGGGCTCCAACTATCTTCCGTGCCTCATGGTAAATGGTGTCACCATCCCAATGGGGGTTGAGACGAAGCAACTCACTAGCTATTCGGTTATGCTCACGGAACCAAACCGTGTGCATAGCCGTCAACCCAAGCTGCTCATTGGCACGATGGTCACCAGCTAGAAAGCAAGGAATGGGACTCTCGTTTTCATCCCGCATGCACTCTGTTGGTGGCCCAGTTGCAAAGGGGAGCAGCGGCTTGCCAGTGCGTTGCACGATACCCTGGCGCAACATGCCCCTATGGCTGGCCAAGTCACGAATCTCTTCGGCTTCGTGATGCGAGCTGCCGTAAACATTGGAAGCATCAATGTAGGATGTGAGCTGATTCATTTGCTCGCGGGGATACACAGAGTTCATAAGCAGAGAGGTCATTCCGCTGCCGCAAACGGGACTGGAGCGCACAAAGAACATGCACCGTGCTCCATTGCGCCGCTGCCGTGGGTCGTTGGGTGGAAACATGATGGGAAAGCAAGGTGGGTCGTTGGTGCACACCGAGGTACACAACTGTCCATCGGAGAAACGCGACTGGCTGAGGGATACAACGGTTGAGTCCAGGTCGTGGTCCAGGAACTGGCCCCATTGCATAAGCATGTGTGTGTAGCGATCGTCTGGGGTGATGGTCTCTGAGCCGATCATGGTGGTGGAGACAAGACGTGGAAGTGGCAGGGAAGCCGTTGTGCCATCTTTCAGTGGTGCCACGTGGGAGATTGAAGCCATTGTCATAGACGGACTTCAGCAAGCGTTCAAAGGCAGTGAGCGAGGCGCCCCACATGGGGTGCTGCAGGTTGTTACAAGTGCCATCGTGAGTGCGATACTTCTGGTGGAAGCAGATGTCCGAGCAATTGTTGATGCGTCGATGGGCCGTGCAGCCAGACAGGTTAGCTATCATATCCAGGAAACGCGGAGACACCAAGTCATTGTAGCGGTAGGCTGTAAAATAGTTAGGAAAGAGTGGGCATCTTGTAAAATGTTGACCACATTAAAAAAATTATCTAAAAAAAAACAGAAAAAAAAAAAACATTATTATTTAGTGTTGTGCTCCTAGTGTTGACCACATTAAAAAAATTATCTAAAAAAAAAAAGAAAAAAAAAAAACATTATTATTTAGTGTTGTGCTCCTATTATTTTGTAAACAGACATAAATGCAGTTGTAATGAAAGGCATTAAAGGAATAGTTCACCCAAAATTCTGTCATCATATACTTCACAAGACTTTGATTAAACCACATATGGATACATTTTACAATGCTTTTATAACCTTTTTGAACATTCTAAGTTTTAGTTACCTGGACTTTCTAAGTCTTTCTCATTGGCTGTCGCTGGCCAATTTCAAGTTCATTATGGTGTTTAAACTCGTGCTTCAGACACCGGTCATGACGGAGGCATTCCCCATAGTGTCCTCTAGAGGACGCAGTGTCTTGTTCCCCTTCTCAGGGAACCATGGAACCAAAACCAAGCCATGGAGCCCCAAATATAATCATCCTAAAAAATGTATCTATCTTTTAGAAATACCCAATGTATACACTGAAAAAATTATATTATAAATCTAAAATTAGTTTCTATTAAGTTACATTAGTATATTTTTTCTATTCACTATAGTAATGTATTGTTAATTGTATCTGTTTTATTAGATTTTAACCAACATTTTATTTATTTATTTATCAACATTTTTATTTATTTATTTTAAATCTAATTTAATATATTTAATATATTAATAACTAACTAATATATTTTTATTTTAGTCTAATTTATTTACTGTAATCTTTATTTAAGTCAAGTTCTTAGAAACTCTACTCTTTAATATACATTTAATGACTCTAAAAACCACACATGGTGTAAGCATTAAGTGATAACATATCTTCCTTAAATAATCATCACATTTTAGCGTCAACATCTTAATCCTTATTTTTTAAGAACTTTTAACACATGACAAAAGTCTGCACTCATTTCTGCAATTTTTGTTTTGTTTTCTATTAATTATATTAATTATATTAAGGAATTATATTTATATATTATTGCACTTACAACCATTTTAGATAAACCTGCCCCTAAATGGTACATAAAAATATAACTGTCTGTTGCTGTCTAAGTGGATGATTATTGGCAAGATCAAGCTGCAAATCGGACCAGACGCTATGATGATAGTTAAAAGTTTTTCTACGGTAGACTACCCTTGTGAAAAAGAAGTGTGCCTAATTGAATTGAATGTGCACATGTAGTGTACTTCAAATCATAATTATTAGTTATATAATAAAGTAATAATTAAAGTATATAAAAAAAAAATTACTTGCAGATAATTTATTAATGAAACTAATAAGACAAGTGTGAAGAGAGAACACTTTCATGACTGTTTCTTAACACACGTCTTTTTTTCTTTTTTTTTTAAGTGAACTAATTGCATTTAACCTGAATTTAAACTATAAAACATTTTCATTAAATTTTAAATAACATGTAATTAAGAGTCTGAAAACATTATTTTCAGTTCACACTTGATCTGTTCTTTTAAAGTATATTACTTCCATAATAAGTACTCTTTTTTTAAAAAGTATGCTAAAGTGCACTTCTTTTACCCAAGGGTAGTCAGCGATAGGTGCAAGTAATAGTGCCTGGATAGAGTTGTGTTGACCCCTTCATGGTATTTGCGTCAGTGAATGTGTCCGGAGGGTTAATGCTCAGATTGGGGCAAGGCTTGTCCAAACATGTGGGGCCATTTTGCCATAGTGTGGCAATGAAAGCTGTGCTGTTGTCATAACCAGAAAAAACAGTGAGTCGTGTCTTCTGCAGCCGAGCGCCACAGTGTCTGCTGACCGTTTAGTAAAGCAGACATTTCTTTTGCCATATATTAGTCGGATATTTTAATAAAAAAACAAACAAACAAGAAATATATAAAATTTGAAGAGCGGGATGGTGGTGTGAGATACCTGTTCCATTCGTGTCCACCATGAGGCCCTGGTTAACATGCCTCTGGATAAGAAGTAGGGTCTGCTCAAAAATCTCTCCAGCTCTGGCCTGCTCCACTGTGTACGGGTCCCGAGGGTAACGAAACAGAGCCAAGAGCTCGGCAGGGGTACGAGGAGATCTGATGATGGTGGAGAACACATTAACTTCCACATTCACAAAAGCCATTCAGACTCACTCTGGAAGAGAATACAAAATCGCAAACTATAGACACGTATTATGTCTGACGGAGAGATTAGTAGGTAGATCAATCTCATAATTTCTTATTAATCAATCGATTCAAAATCATTCTCTGAAAAAAAAAAAAAAAACAGTTTTCAAACCGTAGGCAAGACATTTTTATAGATATCATCATAATTCCCCAGCTGATTGATTATTAAGCTAATTGATTATTAAGCTAATTAAATATGTACTAATTTGCTTACATTTCCAGATCAGAAATCAGAATTTCCGAATAAAATTCTTCCTCCATTTTGTTGCATTAGTTAAATAGTAGGTTTTTACAGAGGGGATTTGGGAAATCTCTTTTTACCAGTTCATAAATCAGAAAATACAGTTTTTAGGACTAAAATGTTTTATAAAATCATATAAATTATATATAAACAAACCCCTCAATAAAAACCTTCAGAATATATGCAATTTTTTAGAAAACGGCCATTAAAGATATGTATTTATTCTAACTGAAATCTACAGAGGCAAATAGATATAGTGGAATAAAACACACACTTAAGTGTATTTGGGATGTTTTATATCCACTAGTCTGAAACATTACGTTATGCAAAGCCTTAAAAAAATGACCATGAAATAACAATGTTTCTGCATATGTGACCATGGACCACAAAACCAGCACTGGGTCAAGTTTTTGAACTTGAGATGTATGCATCATCTGAAAGCTGAATAAATAAGCTTGTTATGATAGGAAACTATTTGGCAGTGATACAACTATTTGAAAATCTGTAATCTGAGGGTGCAAAAAATCTCAACATTGAAAAAAAAAAAAATCGCCTTTAAAGTTGTCCATTTATATTCGCGATTGTGCTGCATTCACTCACAAAAATAAATGTTTTCTATATTTACGGTGAGAAATTTACAAAATATCTTCATGGAACATGATCTTTACTTAATATCCTAATGATTTTGGGCATAAAAGAAAAATCGATAGTTTTGACCCATACAATGTATTGTTCGCTATTGCCACAAATATACCCGTGCAACATGTGACTGGTTTTGTGATCCAGGGTCACATATAGTGTCTTGCTTAAATTCACAAAATGATAAATAAAAAGCACAAACTTATTTAGTTAGAGTTCGAATGTTTTTCAAGAACACACAGTATGTTAGAATGGTGACAGACTATTACAATAAATTTGTAAATTATGTCCTAGTGAAAAGCACATCTGAACACCATTGACCAGCATAATCAATCTGCCAAAGCACTTGACATGGCCACATATGCACATGACCTCCTTTCAAGTGTTTAATACAAAGTGCTTCCATACTTTGGACACTGAAGCTCATTCTAAACAAAAACTTTCCCCAAAGTGCAGTCATTGATTCTGCCTACCTTTAAGTAGTTTTCGCAGCCCTAATAGTAAAATAAATAAAATGATGCTCAGTAAATTTCCATAACACATTAAACTAAAGTTAATTGAGCAAAACATATGACTGCAAACATGTTCTAATAAGTGGCATCTTAAAATGTTTCACAGCTCACTACCCAAAAAAATGCCTAACAACCTTGTTTATATATGCCACAATAACTATTAAACCGTCAACTCTAATTCAGTGTTTATTGGGGTTATTTGAGAGAACCAGATCAAACAAAGAATAAGCTCTTTGCCAAAGTCAACAGTAATAATTTGCTCCAAGCTTTGGGGATGATTCAAACAAAGGCTAAAGAACATCAAAGTCTGCAGCATTAATATAATTGTTATCCTTCGGAGAGTTGGCTTCACTTCACATATTATCTCTTGTGAACTAAGAATACGCCAGGTTACAACAATATATTGAGGTAATTTGTGCCAAACACAAGGGCAGATTTTTTCAAGGTGTTCACCCATGACCAGTTGTCTTGGACTGATAATGCTTTAATGTCTTGGCAAGCTGTGTCATTTAAAATTTAAAGGTTAGTAAGGAAAAATCTTTGACATTCTCTCTTTACTAGAATAACATTATCTCTCAGGACTTCATACAAAAAGCATTAGTCTTTAAAGCAATCCTCTCCAGCTATGAAACAAAAACACTCTCAATGAGCCCAGCCCGCAACTCTAACGTGATCTGGCAATGTTCTCGACAGACAAAATACCTCGCCCCCCCTTCCCCCACCAACGAGCTCGAAGCGCAGGGTCCCCTTCCAGTGAGAAATTAGGAATCATTCCGCAGTGACCAGCCTTTGTCCAAGGCATAAATGGTCCCAGAAAATTCCTGATGGGTTACGGCATTGTGACTCACAGCAGTAGGAATTGTTTTCTTGGCATGTTTTGCCCAGCGAGTGCTCACCCGTCAAAGAGCTGCCTCCTGGTTGAGTCTATTGCGCTGTTTATGCTCCGAATGGCCTCTTCAAGGGACGTCGAGACAAACGGATCACCCTCCCTGCTCACCTGCGGGACTAGAATCACACAAACATCACTATAAATAAAAGCTTGGAGTTTAGTGAAAATTATAATCTGCACATGGGATAGGAAAACTGAACAGAAAATTCATAATTATGGCATATGGTAACTGACAGTGACAAAGAGCTTCTAAAGATGCTTTATGAAGCTTTATTGGCTGTCAATAGAATAAAAACGTAACTGAATTAATTGCATGATATGCCAATTAATTAATGAATCAACTCAAATGAATCACATATCAAACATTTACTGAGAAAAGGCCCCAAATGAAGAAAGCTAATCATAATATAATATGTCAGATGAGTAAATAAACATTACAACAAGTGGTTTTATAAGTCAATATCTTATTGATTTACAGTCCACAGCAATCCATTCAGTCGAATTTGTCAATCTGGTAAATTTAGGAGCCATCCATACAGGATACGTTCTTATATTGTGTCTGCAGTATCTGTCAGGTTAAAAGTTGTTCAGTCATGACAACTCTCAGAATACTTTTAGCATGTTAATATATATGACAAAGTTATAATTTTAGGATTGCCAGTATGGTGAGGTCTTGGCGTACTTGATCTGCTGAGCAAAAATCGAAGAAAGAACTGGTGTGACAAAATCTAGTTGAACAAATCTTTGAACCTAATCAAACCAAAACGAAGTTCATTTGGAGTTTGAAACAGCTTTCGCGAAAAGTTCGCTCTGGCTTTTAAACAGCTTCAAACTAGCACTGGTCCGTGGCGATTAGGTATTAGCTGGGTGTGGCTCAGAGGCTCCACCTTCTTCAACATGGAAATCTTCTCCAATTCATTTCTTCTGTTCAGTCCGTCAACGTCAGACGCGAGTAAAAACATGAACACACAGGAGAGCTGCTGTACACATGAAAATACTTTAGAAAATGAAGTTGTATTTCTAATTGAAAGCAGCTGACACTATTTATTCATGTTTAATACTCTAAAGCTGCTTGTTTTAAAGCGATATAAATAAATATGACGTGACTTGACATAATTGCAGAGCTCGTGGAAACAAATCCATTGCTATGATCAGATGCTTAACTGTTGTTTTCTCACTGCTGTCATTTTTGTTTGTGTTTACGGTGTTATCGAGAGGAAGTGCGCGGCACATAATTATACATTCACTAAATACTAAACGCCACTCGCAGTAGTGTGGACAGCATCGGGATGTTTGCCATCAGAACAGTACGCCACTGCTCAGGTGTTATGATCTTCCTTTTAACTCCAAGTGAAGAACAAAAAATAACTTCACTGTGAAGTGAAACAGATCTAGGCAGGTGGAGCTGGGGAGGTGGGGACCTAGGCATACTCTGATAGCACGCTGTAGGACTAGCTTACAACGAACACTGAACCAGACTTTTCAAATGTTGAGAAAGTAATCTCATTGGCTCCAAATATAGCAAAGGTCAATCAGTTTGTGCTGTGTAGTATACCATTTGAACAATAGCAAAATACAGGTGTGTCAGCAGAGTCTATGGCAACTAGACGAGCTCAGAGACAGACCCCTATGAAGATCTCGTGGACTAGACAGCCATCGGCACAGATCCTCAGCGGAGACCACGAGAACCAGACAAGTCCCCTCAGTGTTTCCTCAAGGATTTTTTTCTAGCTGTGGTGCCCATGAGTGATCTTCCCATAGGCCACGCCCCCTTGCCCCAGGTGTTTAAACCTCCCCAAAGTATTATAATATGAAAGGCTCCAATTTAGAGCAGCAAAGCGATTATGCGCATCCCGTGCGCAGAATGATGCACTTGAAGCAATGTGAAGTCACAGCATGCAGCGCTTCGCATTGAAAAGTTCAAAGCACAAAGTGAAGAGATATTTAATGCTTAGTGTATTATATCAATGCAAAGGTTATTGAGCGTTTTCTTTTTTGATTGATTGACTTATATCGGTTTTGCAAAAACATATTTATGTGACCAGGTGTAAATGGAATCCCCTCACTGAGAAGCTGCAGCGGGGCGGGATGATTTTTGGTGTGGCGGACTACCACGGCAGAATGAATGTAGCGGAAACACTGCCTCTACACAGACTCTATGACCAGCTTCAACTCACCCCCTCCCACCAAATGATGCCGTATTGATCCCGATCTTCAAGCAGAAGCAACTGGACGAAATATCTGAATGATTTCAATCCCAATCTGAATTTTAATGCAGCCTGAAATTATACCACACAATGTTTGCTCGTCTGGCCAGAAGAGAACGGGTCTCACGACTGAGCCTGTTTTCTCCCAAGGTTTTTTTTTCCCTCCATTCTGTCATAGATGGAGTTTGGGTTCCTTGCCAGTGTCGCCTTTTGGCTTGCATAGTTCAGGACTTTAATATCTGCAATATTATTGACTTGACTGCAATGACACTATTGGATGAGAACTGAGCTGAGCTGGATGATGACATCAGTGCTTACTCCAGACACAGCTGTTTCACGAATGGTCGGATTCAGAATGACGCACGCTTTCGTGCTTATTCTCACATCTTCAGCTCCGCTAAATTGCTTCATGAAAATGTCTGAAACATCTGTACATTTGACAAATATTGCATTTAATCTAATCTACATCTAAAATACACAAAATACTCCATTTGAACTCCGCCCCGTCTGCATTTGGCAAATCTTGCCGATTGGTTAAGACAAGCCGGAGTCGAAGTTGAACATACCTTACATGTCAAGGATCTATCAGCTTGCGGCAGTCTAGATTTTCATTACTGAACTGCTCATTTCAATTTTGAAAAATGAGTCAAGACCCCCTGAACTCATTTTGTTATGTTCCATCCAGGTATTTTTGAATGCAAAAAAACATTATACCTACTGGCAGTCGACCAAAAATGTGTGCTTCAATGGTCAATCACTAAATAACTACGTTTGATCACCCACCTCCAAATCCTAAATATGTGGTTATGGCCTTTAGTTCTTACCTTGGACTGTTAGCACCATGCTAGATGATGAATATCCAATTGAGTTGCGGGCTACACACTCGTATCGGCCCCCATCGGCAAGCCCCACATCACGCACTTCCAGATAGCCATCTGGATTTATATTAAACTTCCCACTCTCTGTAATCTGGACTCCATCCTGTAGATCAGGACCAAATATTGTTTAAATGAGTCTGGTTACAAAGTCAGAATAGTCCCATTGGGACAAAAGTGGCAGAAATGGTTGGATGACCAGTTGTTTGAGGAATGTGGCAGCCAATGGATCTAACCTTGCTCCATGTGATGATAGGTGTGGGCTCACCCTGAGCGCTGCACGGAATCTGGACATCTGATCCAGACTCCACAGTCAAATCCCTTGGAGCACTTGTAAAAACAGGCGTTACTGATGACGTAAAAACACATGTTAATGATACAGCGTCAGCCAGAAACACAGCTGCATCTATCATGACACATGCACATGATGTACTACATGAAAAGATCATGCACAGGTCATACATGGTCCTGAGTTCTTGGCGATTGCAAAGGTTCTGTAATTATAAAGTCAATTAAAGGGCAAGAGGTATATGTGAGTCTTCAAGGTCAATGTGGATTGGTTTGTTTAAAGAGCTTTATCTAAACATTTTAACCCCCAAAGCTATGAGTTGGGTCATGTGATCCTCAGAGGAGACTTTAACAAAGTCATGACGGGCTAAAATGGTGCATAATCACCCCCTTTACAGCTGTTTTATAGTAATCTAGAAGTACAGTATTTCCCACTAACTGCAAAGAACAATTAAGTCAGTGCTGACTCTCTCTGCCTAAAAGAACTATCATTGTGTCATCATTTACACACCCTCATGTTGTTTTCTTTCATTCGTGACACACAAAATAAGACTTAAAGCAGAATGTCTGAGCAGGTCTTTTCCAAACAACTAAAAGTGGTCAGTGTTTTGTACTAAGCTCGAAATACTACATTCCAAAGTCCTGTGATTAGTGGTGAAGTTTCTGCAAACCGAAAATATTCAAGCGAAAGCGAAGCTTTGTTACTTTTAATATGAAACGAAGTCTCAGCTTTTAAATTCTGTCAATTTCATCATGAAATTCAAACCATAAAAACCATAAATTTCAACAAATATATCATTAAAAAGTTGACAAAAAATGTCCTTATGTGCAACTACCTGAATTTTGATTATTAAGTTAACTTTATTAATTAACTGATTATTAAATAAACCTTATTTTTGGTTTCAGGTTTCTGCCAAATTAAAACTTTCAGTTTGGCTTTGATCTTTTGGTAAAAAGTTAATTTCAGAGTATCACTACCTGTGATATAATGTGTCAATACAGATGCAAATTTTAAGCTGTTATTTCACTTAACATATACCCCTCCAAAAAAGCTCTTAAAACTTGTTCACACTTGTTTTCATTTAGAAATGGCATTTTTTAACATGCTTTCCAAGTTTGCATCTTTGGTTCTCCTCACATGACCAATTGTGATACTCAAATGATATTTGAGAGCAGTGAGGATGGTCAAGACTTGGAGTGTAGCGTATGAGTTGAATGGACTACTTTTATGAAAGTTTTAAATGTTTTTATAATTTTTTTGGAGCTTAACAGTATGAATCAGAATCCATTTTCATTGAATGGAAGAAAGCAGCTTAGACATTCTGCCCAATATACAGGTTTGCTATGGCATATGTAAATTAAATAAATTCATGGGTGACCGATTCCTTTCGTGAACTTCTAAACATTCATTTATTCTGTACTTACTCTTTCTGCAGCTGTTCTGACTAAAAGTTTTTCTCACAACTCTCTCTCTTTCTCTCTCCCCATTTCTTCAGATACTTCCCGTAAGCCTTTTCTAAATAAAAGCGCCCATGAGCCAAACCTGTGCCTTGCTTTTTAAGTAAATACAGGCGGTCGTTATGCAGTGTGTTAACAACCATTACTACATGGAAAACATCTTGCCATGTGGGAATTTCAAAGCTGCATGCTTTCCTGGCTATTCCACAAGTCTGTAATAAAGCTTAAGAGGTGGTTTTAAGGCACTTACATGAAGGGACCTGGTCTTACGTCTGTCATTGAGACTTTACGGGGTATTGTTGTTCTAATTGAAGGCTTTGCTTGTGGGTAAATGACAAATTAGTTTATGGAGCCAACCCTCTTTCCCTCCTGTTAATACCATGTCTAGTCTTGTTCCAAAGGATGGTTGAATCAGGAATTAACAGTGTTAGTTTGTGCTGTACCAAAGTAGATAAATCTCAAATCAGATTTATCAGACAAATCAGGCAGCACTTTTAGTCATGCACTAAGAAACATGGAGTAATGCGAAAATATATGAGAAGGCTGTGCTCCAAAAACATCAAGATGATGCACAACGTGAAGGAGTTATCTTGTTTACTGTTGAAGATATGTTATAATATTGATTTGACTCTTGATTCATTTGCAGGGTTACTATTGCTAACTAAAACAAAATTGAACAAAGTAAACTAAAACATTTTCATTACTTGAAATGGAAAAAAAGGTCACTGAAATAAAATATTTAAAAAAACATTCAGCTAGTCGCTAAAGCAACATTGCTCATTTTCATTTAGTTTAAGTACTAAAACAACTAAATATAGTAAACTTATAAATTAGACAAAAACACAACAAAATCACTAAAACTAACTAAAATTAAAAAGAAAACAAAATATAAAAAGAAAATCTAAATTCAAAATATGAACAAAAACTATAATGGTATATCAATGATGCTAAAATAACACTGGTCTTTTGTTTTTAACTCATGCGTTTAATAATGTGAAGTCTTTGCACTCATGCCGGAGCTGTTTTGAATAATCTAATCTTCTGATTTCATGTTCCAAAAAAAAAATAAAAAAATCCAATTCTTCATTTGGAAAGTATTTAATTCACTGGATTATTCGATTGGGCATTATCATTTGGGCATAATCACAGTGCAGTTTTGACTGTTGACTATTTTGAAATATATACTGATTGCTCATGCCGTGATATATTTTGGACATGCTACCGACCTCTAATTCAACTTGATGAAATAATCAATGTCAGGATGTAATTTGTGTTGAGATCAGGGTCTCACCGGCTTGTAGGATGTTGAGATGAACAGCTGCTCTGGCAGTGCCAACAGGACTGACGGCCTGGCATTCATACTGGGCCTGGTCATGAAGGGCCACGCGGCTGATACGCAAGCTGCCCGTTGAGAGAACAACGTGTCGTCTGTCATTAGGCAGGGGGCTGCCTATGGTAAGAGAACAGAGTTTTAGTGGGGTTTTTTCCTGGCTGAAAACAAACTGTAAATAGTAGATGCACTGATAAACAATTCAATAATATTTAAATGTGTCCTTGTAACCTTTAAAGGACCGTTCCGATCAAATTAAACTCTGTTATCTGTGGCATGCTGTTGATTCTGACTCATCTCTCAGTTTGTGAAAACAAACCAAAATCATGTTTACAAGCACGTACAACAGTGTGGGCTGAGCATTGAACGCTGTTCTCCAATCATAATTTCACTATCAAACCACTGTGAAAAAGAAGAGAGCTTAATTGTATTGAATGTGCACATGTAGTGAACTTCAAATCTAAAAAGCATATTTAAATAAAAACTGTAATTGCATATAATAATATATTATTAAAGGAATATTTCACCCAAAAAATATCCCAAAAAGCGCATCCATCCATCATAAAAGTAATCCATATGCTCCAGGGGGTTTATAAATGCCTTCTGAAGCGAAGCCATGGGTTTATGTAAGAAAAATATCTACATTTAAAACTTCATAAACTATAATCACTGGTTCTGTGGCAACGGCCATACGCGCGTTCTTGAGCAAGTTGAGCTCCGGCGGAAGCGTGACCTCTGACCCGATGTAGGACGTATGATGTAGACGTAGCGTAAGCTCAGGTGAGAATTGAAAAACTCGGAAGCGCAGAGGATAGAGCAAAACAAAACACCGGTCACAAATTAGAAGTTGAAAACGAGAAGTTTAAAAGAAAAATGACAGAGGAATTTTCGCTATAATAGAAGAGGAGCTACGTCATACACCAGGTCAGAGGTCACCCTTCAGCCGGAAGAAGTCATATGGATTACTTTCATAATGGATCGATGCGCTTTTTAGAGCTTCAAAAAACTCGGGCACTATTCAATGCCATTACTAAGCTGGGAAGAGCCAGGATATTATTCATTATAACACTGATTATGTTAGACTGAAAGAAGAAAGTCCTATACACCTAGAATGGCTTTAGGGTCAGTAAATTATGGGATTTTTTTAGCAAGCATGAAATCCCCTTTCACTTTTATGCAGATGATATGCATAAGTCTATCTTCCAGCAAATAGAGTCATTGTGGGACTGTTTACATGACATCAAATCATGGTTATCTTTACATTTTTTAAAACTGAATGAAGATAAAACTGAAGTTGTGTGGTTTGGAGTTCCAAATAATTCTGTTGATCTGGGTGGTTTAGCCCCCTTCTGTAAGCCATTAGTGCGAAATTTAGGAGTTCTTCTGACAGTGATCTCAGTTTGAGAAACAGATTTATTCTGTGGTTAAGTCTTGTTTTTATCACTTGAGATTAATAGCGAAGGTGAAACCATTTTTGTCCACGCGTGATCTCGAAAAACTCATTCATGCTTTTGTGTTTACAAGGCTAGATTACTGCAACTCACTATATGTCGGCATAAATAAATCATTACTTAATCGCTTACAACTGGTCCAAAATGCTGCTGCGAGGCTTTTGACAGGTACTAAATTGCATCTTCATCACAAATGTGTAAGTACAAATATATTTAAATGGTATACTATATCATTATATATTAAAGTATATTTTAGTTTAACAAAATTTAAATATATATATATATTATTATTTAATATATTATTATTATGAATATTATAAGACATTGCCTGTTGAACAGAAAATATCAGTTGGTCAGTTTTTTACAAGATAAACATTCTGACCATTCTGACTTAGACTATTGAAAAAACTCCACTCTAAAAAGCCAAACATCAAGGAGGCGTTAAATGATCTCACCACCGCGTGTCCAAGCTATGACAGGCTGAGGGTAGCCACTGGCCTCGCAGGGAAAGTCGACTGTATGACCCTCCAGCACAGACTGGTCCTGAGGGGTCACTGTGAACTGAGGGCGAGCTGAGGAGGGAAATAAATGAGAATGAGCAAACTTAACCATTATGTCATTTTTTTTATGTTTTGATCAGAATACATGATGTAGACTAATTTTATTATTACCAGATAAAAATATAGACATTACTAAAGAACTCGATGTTGCAACAGAAACTATTGACTCTCTCTTTTCCAGCACTTTAGACACAGTTGCTCCTTTGCACTTAAAGAAAATTAAGGAACATAGTCCAACTCCGTGGTACGATGAACACACTCGGGCCCTCAAGAGAGCAGCCAGAAAAATGGAGCACAGCTGGAAGAAAACAAAACTGGAGGTGTTTTGCATTTCGTGGAAAGAAAGCATTATTGCATACAGCAAGGTCTTAAAAACGGCTTGATTTTTCAACTCTTTAGAATAAAACAACACAATACAAGGTATTTATTTGATACAGTGGCTAAATTAACAAGAAATAATGACAATGACTTTATGAACTTCTTTACTTGCAAGATTTATAATATTAGAGAGAGAATTATAACTATGCAAATCTCTACTACAGTATTGCATCAGACAGTGCATCGTAGTGTTGCTGAGGAAAAATACCATTCATTCGTTGCTATAGGAGAGGAAGAATTGTCTAAACTTTTTTAAATCCACAACATGTATGTTAGACCCTATACCAACTAAGCGACTGAAAGAGATGCTTCCAGAGGTCATAGATCCTTTTCTTAATATAATTAATTCATCTTTGTCATTAGGTTACATAACAATAACTGGCTATTATTAAACCTCTTATTTAAAAAAAAAAACACACAACTTGATGCTAGAGAATTAGTCAATTACAGGCCGATCTCAAATCTACCCTTTCTGTCAAAAATACTAGAAAAGGCGGTATCTTCACAACTATATTCCTTTTTAAAAAGAAATGGTATCTGCGAGGATTTCTAGACAGGATTTAGACCGTACCATAGTACTGAGACAGCTCTCATTAGTTACAAATTATTTGCTCTTATCATCCGATCATGGTTGTATCTCTATATTAGTGTTACTGGATCTTAGTGCTGCATTTGATACTATCAACCACATCATTCTTTTGTATGGAATCGAAAATTAGCATTAGCATTAGTGGAATTGCATTGGCATGGTTTGAATCATACTTATCTGACCGTTATCAGTTTGTAGCAGTAAATGAAGAGATGTCATATCGATCACAAGTTCAGTATGGCGTACCACAAGGCTCAGTGCTAGGACCGTTGCTTTTCACCCTGTACATGCTAGCCTTGGGAGATATCATTAGGAAGCATGGCATTAGTTTTCACTGTTATGCTGATGATACTCAGCTCTACATTTCTTTGCGCCCCGACGAAACGTATCAATTTCACAAAATTAACGGAATGCATAGGTGATATAAAAAAACTGGATGACTAGTAATTCCTACTACTTAATTAGAATAATAATAATAAAAAAAAACAGAATTCTAATTATTGGACCAAAAACCTCTGCACATAATTACCTAGAATACTGTCTAACACTCTGGGTGTATCTGGGTGTACTCTTGATACCAGTCTTTCATTTGATGGCCACATTTCTAGCATCTGTAAAACCGCATTCTTCCTTCTTAAAAATATATCTAAACTACAACATACAGTGAAGAAAATAATTATTTGATCCCTTGCTAATTTTGTAAGTTTGCCCACTTACAAAGAAATGAAGGGTCAATAATTTTTATGGTAGGTTTATTTTAACGGATAAATACAGAATATCAACAAAAAAATCCAGAAAAAAACACATTATATATAGGTTTGCATATTTATTTGCATAATAATAATATAATAATAATTTCATTTTAAATGTAATAACTTTATTTTAAAATTACAATACTAATATGTAGCAATTTCTTGATTTTTAAAAGTCAAGCTTATCTTTTGTTGATTAACACTTCACATTACAAGTATGTGAAGATGGCTGGCGCATGTTAAGTTCCCAAATGCCCGTTAAGGCGACTCAAACTCAGAGTAGATGAAGATGGAGTTAATGTCGAGCAGCATTTACTGTGAATGAGACTGTAATTTACTGTGAATTACAGTAAATTCACATTTACTGTGAATCATGCTCTGAGACGTTGATTTGAGTTACCAGAATCCTGGCAAAAAAAAAATTTGTTTTCATGTTTTATACTGTACAATAATAAACTGTTCTTTCATTTACCACACTTTCCGTCACTGTGACATTTTCCCTGAAACTGAAATTAAATGCAATGCCGCATATTGCTAGCCTGGAAATCCAGACCCAAATCTGAAAGATTAAGGATGGTTTAAGGAAACCAAGAATGCATTTCTTGCACACAATCTCACTGCATGCAATTGGATAACACTACAACCAATCACAACAATAAGCCCCATACGCTTAGCTACCAGCGGAGCTAACTGGTAGATTAGACTCTTGCCGTATCCGTCGGCAAAACAGCAAAACGCCCTTCTTGCAAAGGAAGGATTCGAGCGCCGTCTTCTCTTCCTCTTTTAGCTAAAAAGCCAAGTCTAACTCGTTCATTGTAGCGGCCAAAGCCGTTTCTAACAACTGGTGTTCATCCATTGCCATCTTGCAATGTTTACTAATGACTCGACGTCACAGCGCTGTCGTCATCTGTTTAGCTCGCCTCTGGCCCGCCTATATCAGATAACCCGATGTGATTGGTGCAGCTCGGATACAAGAGCATATTTAATGAGCATCATTACTCGACGCCAGAGTAACTCGCTGTGCAAATTCAACTCGCGAGAACTCTGGATTTCCAGGGTAGCATATTGCATCTCACACTGAATTTGAAGAAGGCACAGAGCCACCTTAACTTCACAGAGAATGACACCTTTAGACAACCGTTAATTGAATTTTAGAAAAGGTAATGAATAAATGCGTAAATGAAATGGCAAAGCAAGAAACTAAAGAATCAGTGCAAAATTATGAGCAACAGAATCTTGATAAAAATAAAATATTCACAAATAAAAATTCCCATCTCTTACCCTGTACTATAATATATGCAGTGGCGTGGATGGTGTCCACGTTGTTGCTCGCGAAGCAAGTGTACTGTCCCCCATCAGCCTGATTGACATTCTGGATGTAGAGACCTGCTGAAGGAGTGATGTTGATGCGGGGATCGACCGGGAGGGCCGTGTGGTCTCCTTTGGTCCAGGTCACGCGGGGCTGCGGCTGACCTGTCGCACTGCACTCCAGGGTCACGCTCTCCCCGACCAGAACCTCTGTGTTCTGCGGCTGGATCACAAAACTGGGTCGAGCTGGAGAGACAAAGGCAAGGACCAAAATTGGATTGCTGTGTGCAAAAAGTCTGCCATTAAATGGTCTTTACCAGATTCACATGCATGCTATTCCCTACTATTATCTACGGAAATGTACAAAATAGAGTTTAATTCAGTGTTACTTTGTAATTATTTGTGAAATTCACTAGCAATTTCTTAGGGGAAACTGTTTCATATTAATATTACATCATTTTTAATTCAATATGTTACTTGTTTCTCTGTAATTATTTCTGAAATTTACAAGCAATTTCTGAGAGACAATTTCAAAGTAAAAATTCAGTGCATTACTTTGTTGTTTCTTTGTAATTATTTTGTGAAATTTTATAGCAATTTATAAAAAGCTATTTATGAAAACTGTTTCAAAGTAAATCCTACTCTTTTTTTTTTTTTATTGAATGTGTTACTTGTTTCTTTGAAACAATTTTCAATCAGAAATTTCACAAATAATTATAAAGTAAATCCTACACCATATTTTGTCAGCGTATATGGGATGATACATTTTACAGGATTAATCCGATACTATGGATTGTGCCTGAATTAAATAGGGTCAAGCTAGTTTGGGAGGATCTAGTAATTCTAGTTGAATTATTATCACCTACAGGACCCCATCACACTCACAAGGTGATCTGAAGTATCGTAAGGTGACCTCTGAGGTCTTCACCTCTCCAGCCACATTTTTGGCCATGCACTGATACACGCCCTGGTCCGTCTCCCGCGTGTCCTGGATCATCAAGGTTCCATCTTCCAGTAGATTGAGACGGGTGTCATCCCTCATGTTTAGTGCATTGCTGATAAAAAAAGACTATCCTGTTTACGCATACACCCTTCACACGTTGAGGATAAAACAACCAAAACATTTTATTTCTGTCATCATTTACTCACACTCATGTCAGTCCAAACCTGTATCACTTCCTGTCTTCCATTGAACACAAAAGAAGATAAATTACAGAATGTCCAGACTGTCAAACTCCAAATTTACACAAAAAAACACCATAAAAGTAGTCCATGCGTCTCATGCAACTACACTCTAGGGGCCAGATTTACTGAACAGGGCAGATTAGCATGAGAGTGCAATTACAAAAAGGTAATCGAGTAAAACGAGAACGGTCAGTAATCATGCCGTGCCGAACCAAGCTCAAGTGGAAATATAACTGCAACCGTTCCCTACCATTTGACCCGACTGTGAAAAGCAGCTATTGAGATGGCCAAAAGTTGAGAAAGGCTCGATTTTATGCAAATGAGGAGTGGAAAAACTTAGCTTAGAGGTTCAGGTAGTGACGTCTGTTAAAAATATGCAGATTGTGCTGGAGTTTCTGCTGGATTTAGTGTGTAAATCATATTGTTTACAAATGTACATTTGTATGTTAAAAAATTAATTTTGCATGCTCAAGTTTATTTATAATTTTTCCCAAAGACCCCCTGTGGTGAAAATCAAGCTTTTAATGTTGTTTATATGTCTATGTGGTGTTTTTAATGTGCTTTCAGAAAAAAACAGGTGCAAATTCAAAGTCAACACCCTTGCTGAGTATTTCTCCTTAAAACTGCAGTGGACCAAAGACTGGTTAAAAAATATGGTTTGAAATCGCTCAAAAATATTTTCCTTGCTCTGTGGGCATTTTAACACAGTGAACACAAGACCTTTATGAAGGGACAGGAAAAATCAGGTACATTAGCAATATAGGGAGTGAATTATGTATATGATTGTTATGATGAACTATATGCCTTTCTCCACTGACATTCTGAGTGGTTCAAAGCGTTTCTAAGGATGCTGATTTTTAGAAGGCAGACTGAGATGGAGAACGGGAACACGGTTTGTGTAACATTAGCAACACATTATTAGCAGTTTGTTACATTATTATTCATATCAATTACAGTTATGTGTCTGATGTTGTAGACAGCGATACATAAAACGCATAACCATTCTGATACATGGATTATTGGCAACCACCCAGCAAGCAATAGCCATCATTTCACCGTCTAGGTTAACTATTGACCCGATGTAGTCCGGCTATGAGTAACACACTTCTAGACAAAATAACCTTGAATTTGGTTACATGTCGTTTTTGCCAAAATAACCTGCAAGATGTATGATATTCCATCATGTAAGCAAAGTAAACAGTGATTACAAGGTGTCTGATTTAATTTCTTCACTTATTTAATTTCTTTGTTATCTAATTGATGACTGGTCTATTTTTGGCTATGGTTTGACGTCTATTACATTTTCCTGACAGCCCAAACTTTGCCTTGTTTAAGTCTAGACTCTGGGCTGTGTTTGGACGGCTATTAGACGTCTTTTAAACGCAAAATTGCTTGCTGGGCAGTGAGATTACTTGCTCTACATTTAAACTGTTTGGTTCAGTGCTTCGCTGTAAGCTGGTCCTGCATCGCACTATAAGGGTAGGCAGTGAAACCCTCCACCTTCCCCAGCTCCACTTGCCTAGATCTGCTACGGGATTTTTGTATGCATACATATCTTACATGCTGTCGCCAGTATCAAGTCTATACTATCTAGTCCGACAAGACCAAGTACATTAACACTGTCATATCCATTAACATGCTAAAAGTATTTAAAGATTCATCATGATTGAAATACTATGTTACATGGGCTTCTTTTATGGTGCTTTTTGTCATTTTCAAGACAGTCTCATTATGGAAAAAACACTCTAGACAAACTGTAATACTTCTTTTGTGTTCCATGAAAGAAAGAAGGTAATTTCTGCTTTGAGCAACATAAAGACGAAAAAAATTAACACAGAATTTTATTTTTGGGGTGAACTTTTCCTTTAATCACGTACATCAAGGGTGGAAGCTTACTTGTTTCTGAGCCAGATAATCTGAGGTTTGGGGTTGCCCTCTGCCCTGCATGTGAAGTACACAGTGTTCCCAGAGGTTACGTCCACATCCTGTGGCTGAGATGTTATCCGGGGAACTTCTGCTCCACAAGAGAGACACATTCAGATGAAACCAACCATAATTGTCCCAGAAAGGACAAAGCAGAGGAGAAGTAAAATGAGTTTAATTCGGTCTGTAAAAGCTATTGGAATTACAGCTCTGAAGGTCTATTTGTAGTGGCAGTGTGTTTGACATTTCCCTCTTGCCTTACTTCCTCTCCTCTGGCTTGGCCGCCCGTGTTGGTTGACGGCCAGGCACGAGGTGATTGTGTCTATGGTCACAACGGCCACATGCCAAACCCCAAACATTACCCACCAACACCAATGTGCACATGGAAAATATATTCCTAAACAGCTGACAGAACTATTAAACTGTTTCTACTGGCGAAACCAAATGTCTGGTTGCACACTGTGTCAAAGTACTCGCACATTATTATGACAAAAATGGCACAGATTTCTATAGAGTGCTGCAGGGATGATGAGCTTTTGCAGATCAAAACCTGGAAACAAGTTCCTGTTCCTGATCCTGAAGTCAATGGGTTTATGCTTAAATGCCTGAAATAAGGTCTGTGGTGAACAAGTTCAAGATATATTTTTTTAACGTTTTATTCTACGAGATAAAATACATAAGTAATACCCCTTGTGATTTACCTTTTACAGCTTTTACTTGTCTCGAAAAAGGTGTTTGCTAACAAGTGTCTAAATGGGACTAGAGAGGTTTTTAGGGACATTTTACATCACACCGAACAGTTAAACTCATCTACTCACAACTCACTTTCAATGTTATAATTGCGCTCTTGCAAACTATTCTAACTCAAACAATTTTTTTCTGGTTATTACACACTACTGGTCAAAAGTTTGGGGTCAGTACGTTTTTTTCGTTTAAAGAAATTAATACTTTTATTCAGTGAGAATGCATTAAATTGAACAAAAGTGACAGTAAAGACATTTAAAATGTTACAAAAAATAAATACTGTTCTTTTGAGCTTTCTATTCATCAGAGAATACTGAATTTTTTTATCGGTTTCACACTGTTTCCAACATTAATAATAATCATCATTTTGTATGAAAAGTATGAAAGTATGAAAACATATATATTCAAATATAAAAAAATACATATATATTCAAATAGAAAACCGTTATTTTAAATTTGTAAATAACATTTCACAATATAAAATTTTTGCTGCAGCTTTAATCAAATACATGCAATCATGGTGAGCAGAAGAGACTTCTTTCAAAAACATTTTGAAATATCCCATCGACCCTATATTTTTGAGCCGTAGTCTATATAAAGTTTAAAGTATGCTTATAATTACACAATAACACTATTTATTAAATACCCTTGAAGCAGAAATATTAAAAACAGTGTAAGGAAAGAAGTCTTAGGAAAGAAAGAAAATCATGTGGTTTTGAGCAAATAATGAACATTTTGGGGGTAAAGTATCCCTCAGATTTCATGACTAACCCCTTCGCTGCTACATCTCAAAGCATTTTTGTTAGACATTGGATTCATGATGCCTTGCTTTTTCTTCTTGATTTTGCGCAGTGTGGCAGTGCGACATTTTGTCAGAGATACTGCAGTTGTCTGTCTGTCAGGCTGGTGCCGCCCTGCTCTGTTTTGACAGGTGCCTCAGGCATATGTGTGCTGTGTTTTATGTATAGAGAGGGTGGAAAAGCCATACTGTGTTAACCCCATTCTTCTACAGAGCCTATAGGGGCGTTTGTGGGGGGCTGATTACTGTAACAAGCCTGAGCAAGTCTATCGAGCACAACAGCCGCAGTGATTTGTGGTTACACTGTGAGGAAACCTCAGAGGTCCCAGAAGAGACCATGCAATTCCAGACTAAATGATGCAGACATGACAATGAAAAAGACATAAATGAGAGTCTTAAAAGTAAAACTGATTATATATTAGTATATTTATTTTAGTTATTATTATGTAATACATATTATATATATATATATATATATATATATATATATATATATTATACAAAATTATTAGTTTGATTTCATTGAACATAAAGCTAGATTTTAGTTTTGATTTATTAAAAATTTATAATTCGTGTAAGTAAGAATAATTTTTTTATCATTTTATATCAATATGTAAAATGTCAATGTAGTGTAGTTAACTACTTTTTTCAAAAAAGTAATTTGACAGCAGTTTGACTACATGAAATTATAAGAGGCTTTAGTTTCTAAGCACTGTAATATTTTTGTCCTAATTTGTAAGTCGCTTTGGATAATGGCGTCTGCTAAATGACTAAATGTAAAATGTAAATGTAAATGTAATAAACAAATTATTTTACAGAAAATAAAATGTAAAAAAATAAATAAATCTACAGTAAACACCTGTTTAGTTAACTGTAGTTCACCTTCTATAACAGAAAACTAGAAGCAATGGTTTAACATCACAATATATGTAATTTTACTGTACAATAATGTAAATTGTACGGTCTTAGGAAGTGTGATGGATTTTTGAATTAATCATAACATTTATTTTTCTTGCAGGAACAACATTCATTTGCTTTTGAATCTTAAATGTTTCCAAACCCTTTGGTCAAAAACTCGTGACTTTTGAGTGTGTGAGTGTATAAATAACAGATAGGGGAAATTAAACTAGACAGATGTCTAGGTTTGAAAACTTGTGATTAACAATAAAGTAATCAAGAAAACAGAGTTTGCTTCTACCTAGTAACAGAAGGGTTTGCCTATTATGAACCAATCAAGTTGTAGGGAAATTATGTAATGTATCATGTCATTTTCGCCATGCGCCAAAAACTGTTGTATTTCTTTTACGGGTGGGATTCTCTCTGAAATTTGTCTGAGATCCTCCGTGATTGAAGCATATTCAAAGGCATTGTCTGAAGTCTGTTGGTTATTATTGCTGCGCAGCGAGTTAGTTAGTAGAACAAGTTATTTAGCGAAACACTAGAGACCTTACAACCAAGCGATAGTGTGGAGCGGGTTAAGAACGCTAGAGACCTTATTCCTGAGTGATAGTGTCGAAAGGGGGCGAGACGTCATTCGACTCTTTGTGAGACTCTTAGGGTGGGTTAGATTGCGATCAGGTAACTATAATTCTTAGACATTTTATTTATGCGTTAAGAATAGCTACTCTTAGGCGTCAACCCGCACGTTCAGAGGTTAACTCAACTGAGTATAATATTTTCAGGTGTCAAGGACACTCGGTTCAACCCAAGTCAGGTGCGTAGGGGACACATCTACCACAGAAGTAAAAACTGTGATTTACCATATAATTTACAGTGAAAAATGTTGAGCTATGCATTTAACTAGTGTTCCCAGAATGAGGGATACGAGGTGACAACACGTGACTATGGGATATTGCGCTTTCATGAAATTCACTGAAGACACCTTTATTCCAATGATGCATGCCGATAAGGCGGACCTTCGTCATTTCCTCGTTCAGGCCAGCTCTTCATCGAGCCTCCGACTGCGCTGGGCTCAGAAGTGTTGTACCTCGCTCCCTTCCTTCTGGGAACTAGTTATATGCATAGCTCAATGTTCCCAATCAGTCCGTTCAATCGGTGGGACTGTGGGACATATATTCACGCCCCACAAAGTCTGCTGAACTACACGTAAGGGACCAGTACCGCCACATACCCCTTTTTCTTTTTCAAGTGATTTTCCTAGTTTAAAACCCCTGCAGTAAGCGGCAACTGAGCCACCGTCGCTGCCGTGACATCCAGTCTGTAAAATCGAACAAAACAACCCAACTGGAAGCAGCACAAATATCCTCCGAAGACATCCCTCTAAACAATGCCCAAGACGTCGCCATGCACCTCGTTGAGTGCACACACACCCCTGCAGTCAGAGCCAACCCTTTACTCTCATTTTCTATAGAAATAGCCTATTTAAACACTATATAAACATGCGAAAGACAATGTTTATATAATGGCTTCCCACGGATCAGGTTAGCATACAAAAAGCTGGTGAGAAGAGCACACAGCCTGTGTCTGCTCAATGTATCTGTGTAAAACTCGCACAAGGCACAAAGCATGGAGTCTCCTGTCTTCCTCTGAGTCAAAAGAGACGTCTCACAGGGCAGGCAGCAATAACCAGCACACACACTATATGCTCCCGACATGACTTTAGGCGTATACACCGCGTTAGGATGCAACACCACTTTTGACCCATCCAAGGTAAATTGGATGCATGAAGGATGCGCTGACATGAGGTCACCAACGCGTTTCACTGATGCCAGCGCCAGGCTGGTTTTATAAGACAGCCTCCTTAAATCCAAGGATCCTAAAGGCTCAAACGGAGGTTCACACATAGCCTCCAGAACTACAATCAGGTGCCACGACGGTACCAGTGATGTTGTAACGGGCCTAAGACGCTGCGTCCCTTTAAGGAACCATAAGGCAAGCGGGTTTGGAATTGGCAAAGCACCATTAATCCCTCATGATGAGCCAAAATGACACCAAATAAACTTTCAACGTGGAATGGGAGCGACCTTCCTGTACTTCCTGACCTTCCAAGAATTCCAGCAAACATTTTGTATCCCTGCAATAGGGATTTCACTGATATTGCGATAAAGATATTCGCCCATCACCAAGCTTCAAACATACGCCACTTCAACGCATAAAGCCCCCTTGTCAGTGCCGCCCTAGTGCTCTGTATTGTCGCCACAACATTGATTGAGGGTCGGCCCATAGAGACCACAGCTCTGGCCGAGGGTGCAGAATCTGCCCCCCACCTGGGACAGCAGGTCTCTGGATAGGGGAAGACACCACAGTGTCCCTGACAGCAACGATGTCTTCGCTGGCCAGCAAGGAGCCACCAAAATCAGTGACAGACCCTCCCGACGCACCCTGTCCAGGATGGGCTGTATCATTTCCAACTGCGTAAACATATAAAGCAGGGTCAGCGAGTGCTCCTGCCCGTGATCGAGAAAAACAGCGGGCAGTGAGTGTTTTCTGCTGATGCAAAAAGATCCACATCAGCCCTACTGAACCGATCCCAGATCTGCGGCACATCCGAGGGTGCAGACGCCACTCCCTGACCTGTGGTCCCCCCCTGGACCGCAGCTCTGCTCCACTATTTATGGTGCTTTCCACTGCATGGTACGGTTCGGTACAGCTCGGTACGGCTCACTTTTTGGCACTTTTCCACTGCATGGTACGGCTCGCTTAAATAGTACCATCTCGGTTGAGGTTCCAAGCTGAAAAAACTATACTAAAATGTGACGTGTAAACAATGCAGATCACTGATTGGTCAGAAAGAATAATCACTACCAGCGTCATTTGATTTGAGACACGAGACATCAAACCTGCTAGATTTAAATAGTCAGCAACAGCCAGCTTCATTTGTTCGCACAATAAAAAATTGAAAAAATAATTGAAAAAAGAAATGGCTGAATCGTGGTCAGTAGACGAGGTGCACACATTCCTCTCGTTGGTAGCCGAGAGCTGTATGACAGGAATGAAAAAATTTTTCAGCAATATAAAGATCAGTCTATAATCCCACCCACTTTGAAGCGGTACTAAACTGCAGTGGAAAAGCAAACCGAGCCAAAGCGAGCCGAGCCGTGCTGTGCCGAGCCGTACGAGTAGTACCATGCAGTGCAATTAGATGACCCGGGACGTGCACTGTCGCTAAATGTCCGCTGCCACCTATAAAAAGCATCCATGGCAATTGTAACAGGGGAGGAGAACGAGTAACCCCTTGCCTGTGTATATATGCAACACCACTGCTGTGATAAGAAGAGATACATATTTGCCCTGCAAGTTCTGGACAAAGTGTTTCACTGCCAGAAGAACCGCCTGCAATTCCAAATAATTTGTGACGCTCTTTCAGCAATGCGGACCACTCCCCTCTTACAGAGCTCCTATCACACAGAGCTCCCAATCCATGTTGTAACGCATCTTTCGTCACTACTTCACATGACAAAACCCCACCCAGGGGAATTCCCTCTGTCAACAGATCCGGGTTTCCCCAGGAAATCAGAGCTTGAAAGCACAATGGTTTTATCGTCACCCGTCTGTTTAAATGGCGTATAGCGTCCAGCCCACTGCTTAGTGCCCAGTGCTGGAACGCACGCATGAAGAGGAGACCAAGCCAAACGACTGCTATCATAAGGCCATAAGCCCCAGCAGTTGCAAAACTGTTAGGAAACACACAGGCCTGCCCAGCAGAAACAGACAGCTGTGAAAATCCGCTGCCCTCTGTGCTGACAACATAGCTGTCTCCTGCACTGAATCTATCTCTAAACCGAGAAATAAAATCTGCTGACTCGGGACCAGCGAGCTCTTGTGTTCTTGTGTTTCAAGTACTTGTGTTTGAGAGAAACTCTGCTCTGAGAAAATGCCTAATGAGCATTTTATTATTTTATTTGCAAAAAACACACTACCGTTCAAAAGTTTGGGGTCAGTAAGATTTTTTTATTTTTTTAAAAGAAGTATCTTCTGCTCACCAAGGCTCCATTTATTTGATTAAAAAACAAACAAAAACAGTAATATTGTGAATATTATTCCAATTTAAAAAAGCTGTTTTCTATGTGAATATACAGTAAAGTGTAATTTATTCCTGTGATCAAAGCTGAATTTTCAGCATCATTACTCCAGTCTTCAGTGTCACATGATCCTTCAGAAATCATTCTAATATGATGATTTGATGCTCAAGAAACATTTATGATTATTATCAATGTTGAAAACAGTTATTTAAATTTTTATTTCATGATGCTATGATGAATAGAAAGTTCAAGAGAACAGAATTTATCTGAAATCTAAAGCTTTTGTAACATTAAACACTACCCTTCAAAAGTTTGGGGTCAGTAAGAATTTAAATTTTTTTTTGGGGGGAAATAAAGAAAATAAATCAATACTTTTATTCATCAAGGATGAGTTAAACTGATCAAAAGTTACAGTAAAGATATTTATAATGTTAGAAAATATTCTATTTTAAATAAATGCTGTTCTTTTGAACTTTCTATTCATCAAAGAACTTTGAAAACAATTTGTACACAACTGTTTTTTCATCATTGATAATAATAATGAATGTTTCTTGAGCATCAAATCATCATATTAGACTGATTTCTGAAGGATCATGTGACACTGAAGACTGGAGTAATGATGCTGAAAATTCAGCTTTGATCACAGGAATAAATTACAGTTTAAAATATATTAAAATAGAAAACAGTAATTTTAAATTGTCATAATATTTCACAATATTACTTTTTTTTATTTGTTTTTGGTTTTTTTATCAAATAAATGCAGCCTTGGTGAGCAGAAGATACTTCTTTTAAAAACATAAAAAAATCTTACTGACCCCAAACTTTTGAACGGTAGTGTATATATATAATATTTAAGTAAAAATGAACTATTAACTTTAACTGAAATAAAAAATACCTGAAACATTGTTAAAAAAATTTACTATGAATTTCAGGCACCCACTGTTGCCTTATTTCATTTTCTACCATATATTTAAAAGTTGTTTGTTTTTTTGTTGCTTTTTTTTCAGTAACATTGAACTGGTAATTAGCCCAATTTTGAATCTGTGCTGGCTTTTTCCCAGTCTACAATTTTGATCTCACAAAAGCCCAGTTGAGATGACCTGTATTTGTTTCACAGATGGTTGAAATGAAAAGTTACGCTTGACCCTTCACTCCCTCAAACATTTGACGAGGAGGTGGCGAAGCATGTGAACAAAGATACATCTGGGAAATTACTCCATAATCCAGCTCACAAAACCAGATCAGCATCTGTTATTTATTATGATGACTAACATGTTCAAAGACATGCAGTGGGTCCCATGGAGTAGAATAATGTGGATGTGGCAAATGGGGGCAGATGCTGTAAATATTGCAACAATTTACTGCCTGTTGATCATTTTGATTTGAACAGAACGTGTATATTGGCTTGTGAAGTGTGTTTATGTGCGTGAATGGCCTCACCACAGTTGAGCTCCTCTGCAGTGAGAGTGGTGACCGAGCGTCCCTGCAAACGGCTTGGATAGTCGCAAGTAGCTGCGGCTTGAGCGTTCCCAGACTCTGCGTACTGCTTCAACAGATCGGCCAACCACAGCAGTTCACAGTCACAGTGCAGCGTGTTTGAGTCGAGGCGCCTAAAACACCCACAAACACAAAATTTAAATAAAATGAAGGCAATTCTTTGGTTAAAATAAAACGGTTTACATTTTTTGGTGAAGCATACATTTACACTTGTAGCAAATCGGAAAACAACGTTGATAAATTTGTAGCTAAGTTGGTGTGTTTGAGTCAAGATGGTAACCCTCATTCTGTGAAAAGTCTTACAAGATTCAAATGCAACACTCAATACACTTTTGTAAATCCAGCAGTAAGTGTACCTCAAATGTTAACCCTGGTTTTGCAGAACAAGTTTTACTATCTAGATCAGCTGATAAAAAGTTGTTTAGAACACCAATCCAAAATCAGCTAAATCTGCACTGATCTTTAAGAGATTTTAAGTTATTTAGTTCATCAAAACATTTAAACCCCTAAAGTTATAAACAACTTCCTGTTACAAACATTTAAAAATTACTTTTTAACACCTCATCTAAAGTTATGACACTAAAGGACGATAACTATAACGATAAAGATAGAGTTCTAAAAATAGTCCACAATATTAAAAGAATAGCAGAGACCACACCACAACTATAATTATATTGCTGGAATCCCTTTCCAAAAGATTTTTTTCCGGCTGATGAACAATAAAAACATTGACAGCCAATCAGAATCCATCCTGTTTTCAGAGCTCGATCATTTAAAGTGGCAAAACGACAAAACTGCAGCATGTGCTTAGAATAAGCAGAACAATATCATGCGCTGGTGTAGACGCTAATAGTTATCTTTATAGTTATCGTTCCTGGTGTGAAAAGGCCTTAAGTCAAGGTTATTACTAGAGTTAAGTAAGCCTAAAACCATAAGAACATTTGTATTACTTGTAATAAAATAAATGTTAACTGAAACAAAATTCACTACCAAAACTTAAATTATTATACTTCATCTAGTTGCCAAGGCAGCATTTCTCATTTTTATTTAGTTTAACTTGATGTACAAACAAACCAATATAAAACTGAAATAAACATTTGTATAAACTGTATAGACATTTAAAAAAACGAATAAAAAAAATGATACCGCAAAAATACTAATACTTTAAATTTAAAATGAAACCAGAATTTTTTTTTTTTTATTAATTTCAAAATATAATAGGATCTCAATACTACAAATATTACACTGTACTAAATGTTTTGGATACTAACCATTTAAAATACTAATTTATTTATTTTTGGTGGCTAAAGTGGAACACAACCAACTTTGAGTTTTTCAAGATCTAATTGATAACCAAATAAAGAGACAGTCTCTGAGCAACCTAATGCTTTACCCATCCGTAAATAAAGTCAGCTTGAGTAATACTCACAGTCTCTTCATGGACTGTAGGTGGGAGAAGGTTCCTAATGCAAGATGAGTAATTCTGTTGTTGTGAAGAAACCTGCAGTAGATATCAATGAGAAGTGCACAGATTAAAATCTGTGTATTCACAATCAGGCATTTATAATCTGTGACAAGGACGGAAAAACACAACACAAGCCATAAAATAAGTCATTTGTTTAAACTTTGACATCTACTCCAATTGTTGTTGTTGTTGTTGTTTTGAGGAAAATGTGATATTTGTTTTGTAGGTGATCCCACAAATTATTTTTGGGGGGGGGATCATGAAAGCTAAACCAAAAACAAAAAAATATATGTTTTTTTTACAAATTTTTTGTGATGCATCAGTTTTTATGGCCCTGACACTTGTAGCGTACCTATTGTAACCTTCTTAACTGCTGTAGGGACAAAATGTTGTCTCGATTTGTACTGACACTAGAGGTCGCACTTGGGAGCCGCAAAAACCTCTGATATTTTGAGAGAAGGCCAATGAGAATTGGCGAGTGAAATTTGCATATGCCACTCCCCCGGACATATGGGTATAAAAAGAGATGGTATGCGTCTACTCAGTCAGGTTTGTGCTGAGGTCATTTCAGCGAGTAGTTCAGCGCTGTGGTAGGAGGGAAACAATGTCTCATTCCCTCCATCTTACAGACCAGGAATCACCACATGAAAAGAAGTCTCAGTGGTAGGTCCTGCGCGATTGAGTTTGCATGGGATGAGAGTAGCCCGCAGTGACTTCAGTCGCTGCTGACTCCAAAGGAGGGGATGGCGTGCGAGTTGCGACATGAGCGCAAACAGTCTTGGCGGTTTATAGAGGCTACTGTCACGTGTTGTCCATCCCAATCAACGGCCGGAACCTCCGCAAGGCAAGTACAACCAGGCATCTTTGCCTGTCACCAAGGTAAAAAGGACGCCGCTGAATATGGGTGGGCACCTGGTGAACTGAATCACATAACTGAGTCAGGCTGTTCTGATGAGCCAGCAAGACGGGTTGAGGAGTACGTCTCCTGGGAAAGAGCAGCTTCCACCATACCTGGGTCGCCCATGTCAGGGAGAGTTTGAAGCCTTCTTCAAGTTCTTGGTGCTCGCCTGAGGGACAGGCGGCTTTGCTCTCCTGCGGGTGGCTCGATGTGCGCCCGGGCTGTGGGTTCGGACTGTGGGTAGCTGGTGTGGCTACAACAGTAAGAGGTCCTTGGTGATGAGCAGATGGGGTGTGGGACCTCAGTGGCCTGTAGGTGGAATCTCACTTAGGCAAGATGCTATTGGCCTCCGCCTGCTTCTTGACTGCCGAGAACTGCTGGGCAAAGTCCTCGACAGTGTCGCCGAAGATGGGGGCGACATGGGGGCATCAAGAAAGCGAACCTTGTTGCCGTCATTCATTTCAGCAAGGATGAGCCAGAGATGGAGTTAGTGGACAACCATGGAGGACATCACCTGGCTGACAGCCCGAGCCATCACCATAGGGCGAAGTCGGTTGCCGAACGCAGTTCCTGCATCAATACCGGCTCAGAAATACCCTCGTGCAGCTCTTTTAGTGCCTTGTCCTGATGGACCTGCAGGATGACCATAGCATGCAGAGAGGAGGCAGCCTGTTCAGCAGCACTGTACGCTTTCGTTGTCAGAGACAAAGTGAGAAAGTGTGTGAGGGAGACCAGGTGGCTGTGTTTTTTTACGGGCATAAACACACCGCAATTGCATGCTCCACCTGTGGGACCTCCGTGTACCCCCTGGCTGCCCCACTGTCGAGGGTTGTGAGGGTGGAAGAGCTGGCAAAGCAGGACCTGGCAGTAAAAGGTGCTTTCCACGACTTTGTCACTTCTTCATGCACTTCCGGGAAGAAAGGCACAAGAGGCCATTCGCTTCGAGCCTAGCCGTCCTCTGAGCCCAGATACCAGTAATCCAGCCACGAATGTTCGGGACAGGGCAGAGGATTCCACTCCAGCATGATGTCTCTCGGCCCGGGCAAGCATGGCTGCCAACTCTGCGTCGGACTCAGACTGAGCTACTACACCCAAAGGTTTGGAGTCCAGCAGAGTCCTTAGTATTGAAAGGCATAAGCCTGCCCTCTGATGCTACAATCGATAATTCACCCTCATCTGGAGCCCCGAATGAAAAATTAGGTTTGCCACAAGATGAACCCCTAACTTATCTAATACTCCACTGGGCACAACGAGCATGACGAGAATGAGAGGCCCGTGGGGATTGACCCAGCGGAAACACTCCCATTGTTGTCCCCATGTCGCCCTCAGTGCTTGCTAAAGCAGCCTTGTGCATAGCAGAAGGACTGGGATGTGGAGCAACTGAAGTACCATAAACTTAAGTAATATCAAATTTAAGGAGGGACCAGATATCTGAAGGCCAGAATATCATCGAGACTTGAAGGTGGGCTCTTTTGAGTATTTTGATAGTAAATAACTAAAGTACCTAGCAACCACTAAGAATACCCTAGTATTCTGTATAATGTATATCAATGTACTAAAAAATACCCAACACACCTTATCATTGTGAGTTTTGCATGAGCGTGCATTAGTATATTAAAAGTATTTTTCTTATTTCAATTTTTGAGAAGTAAACTGTAAACAATTTTTTTCAGGATTCTTTAATGAATAGAAAGTTCAAAAGAACAGTGTTTATTTAAAGTAGATATCTTTTGTAACATTATGAATGTCTTTACTGTCTCTTTTGATCAATTTAATGCGCCCTTGCTGAAGTAACTTTTGAATGGTAGTGTATCATGGTTTCCACAAAAATATGTTTTCAACATTGATAGTAATCAGAAAGGTTTCTTGAGCATCGAATCAGCATATTAGAATGATTTCTGAAGGATCATGTGAGAGTGAAGACTGGAGTAATGAGCTAAAAATTCTGCTTTGCATCACAGGAATAAATTACAATTTAAAATATATACAAATCGAAAACAGTTATTTTAAATAGTTATAATATTACAATGTTATAATGCATTTTTAAATGCAGTCTTGGTGAGCATAATCATTTTTATTTTTTTTTAATCTTAATTATCACAAACATTTGACTGGTAATGTACAGTATATGCTCTGTGGAATAGAGATATGCAAAGATGAAGGTCCACAGGGACGATCTTGCTTTATACCAGGACAGAAGGGGTTAATTTTTGCCAGGGATGACATTACTGTTCACAAGTACTCATATAAATACAGGAGGGTTAGTTTCATTGATCACCATCCAATGCAGATTATATTCATGTTCACTTCTTCACCGCCCAGTAGATTCTGGCTTACAAACTCCAGTACTGAATCGGTCAATCACCATGATTAACTAAAATGACAACATTTCTGAACATTTTGTCACTACTTAATTTATTATTATTAATAGTATTGTGTTAGATCCACATAAATATCTAAAATGGAAGTTTACTTAACCCTACAGTAAAGCCTAAAGTATCATATTTGATACGCACAATTCTGAGTGCTCTAAATGATCAACATTATCAAAACTTTTTTGAAAAACGTCTAGGATTACACATGTAACCCCGGTTCCCTGAGAAAGGAACGTGACCCCACATTAGTTGCTGACGCTATGAGAGCCCTCAAAAGTTATCAAATATTTCATTTGTCAGGCTTTACAAGGCTAAAGTGTTCCTTTGATTGCAAAAAAACCGATAACATAGACTCGTTTTAAAAAGGGATGTGTTATCATGACTAAACATGATAAACATGAGTGATGATTTGAGGTTTGAGATGCATGCAAAACTCACAGCCGCTCAAGCTTGGGTAGATGAGAGAACGACTCAGGCTCCAATGACTCAATGTTGTTGAAGTGCAGGTATCTGTGAGAGAGAGTCATACGTTTTACTTCCCATAAACATGGTATCTAGATCAAACACTCTATCAATGCTTTTCCACAGATTTTTGACTTCATTTAGAACAAGATATTTACACAGCATGTTTTGTGCCTAATGTCTGTTAACACAGAACCTTCCATAATCTTGTGTATTTTTACCAAGTTAAAATAATAGGACAGGACTTGCTTTTATCATTGAAAATGTATTGTGCACCATTCCAGAATTGAGACCATTATTTAATTTTCTTTAAAGGGGTCATATGATGCTATTTTATAAGGTCATTATTTTGTTTATTGGGTGTACTAGAATAGGTTAACATGTTTTAATGTTCAGAAAACACATTATTTTTCACATACTGTACATTATTGCTGCACTCTATTTCCAGTCTGTCTGAAACGCTCTGATTCTACAAAGCCCCTCCTTCCGAAAACTCCAGAGTGCTCTGATTGGCCAGCTGACCCAGTGCACTCTGATTGGCCAAACACCTCAAGACGTGTCAGAAATGTAACGCCTCTTACCATAACCGTGAGCTTCAGCTTCCAACGCTTCTAAAGCAATTGTAAACACAAACAGTTAAATGTCTGCAGCTCTGTTAGATAGAATAAATCCCTTTTGTGGGGAAATATGAGCTTCCTAACATTGCAGATCTTATACATGCTAAAGTAGATAAATTACACTCTAAAGGAAAAAGAAAACGTAAAGCATCATATGACACCTTTAAAATAATGTACACCGCTCAATCAGGTACAATAAGACCAGGGACGTATATTGGCAAAGCAAACACAATTTAGTTTCATTTCATGTTGTTTTGAACAATATGAACGAAGTGATAACAAAATGCCAACATTTATGTGACATCATAAATAGCTCTTGCTACAAGACTAAAATGCTGTGGGTTTAAATGAAGATAACAATATCAGAAACAAAAGGTCATGGAGAGTAATAAGAAATACTTTAAGTGATTGTAAAGTGTGTTTATGTTTTCCT
>FLSR01000118.1:42580-85331 GCA_900092035.1 Leuciscus waleckii | reverse complement strand
TGATTCTCGATTTCTGTTGAGACGTTCAGATGGTATAGTCAGAATTTGGCGTAAACAGATTAAGAACATGGATCCTTCATGCCTTGTTACCACTGTGCAGGCTGGTGGTTGTGGTGTAATGGTGTGGGGGATGTTTTCTTGGCACACTTTGGGCCCCTTAGTGCCAATTGGGCATTGTTTAAATGCCACGGCCTACCTGAGCATTGTTCATGACCATGTCCATCTCTTTATGACCACCATGTACCCATCCTCTGATGGCTACTTCCAGCAGGATAATGCTCCATGTCACAAAGCTCGAATCATTTCGAATTGGTTTCTTGAACATGACAATGAGTTCACTGTACTAGAATGGCCCCCATAGTCACGAGATCTCAACCCAATAGAGCATCTTTGGGATGTGGTGGAACGGGAGCTTTGTGCCCTGGATGTGCATCCCACAAATCTCCATCAACTGCACGATGCTATCCTATCAATATGTGCCAACATTTCTAAAGAATGCTTTCAGCACCTTGTTGAATCAATGCAACGTAGAATTAAGTCTGTTCTGAAGGCGAAAGGGGGTCAAACACAGTATTAGTATGGTGTTCCTAATAATCCTTTAAGTGAGTGTACATCCCGCAACAATCCAGATCCCCGTCTAAAAACCTCAAGGGGTTCAGGCCCGCCACAGTCTGAGGAACGGAGGGAGAGGGTGGCTACTTGCGCTCCTCCTTCCTCAAGGAGTCAGTGCAGAGGAGGCGAGATGCGGGGAAGAAGAGACAGGACCTCAGGGAGTGATTAATAGGAAGTCCTTCGGTAAAGACCCAAATGCTGATGAAAAATAACATCTCTCCTCTTCCCTTTTTTCGTCTTCCTCTAACTTCTTTCCCCATTTATGAATTACAGCTCTAAAGTCTGTAGCCTTAGGGATTTGGCTCCCTCTAACTGCCTACACATTCTGATAGGGTACAGCAGATGACGCAGGTTGATATATATAGCCATCATCCCCTACCCAGCTAAAGGCTCGGTGCTCCCCTATGGTGGCACAATTAAGGTTTTACTCCCCTCGAGTATACTATACTGAACAAAATGTTCCTAAACCATAGTTCTAAAGTAACATTCGCTCCCCTTTTTGATTTCCCTCTTTGGGGTAATGCAAAAGGAAACTAAATAGGATCATGGCAATTGTTGTCCTGCTATTTAGTTTGCACCCCCTCCCCAATTACTGCTTGGTTTCTAAGTAGGGGTTTGCTTTCTTGAAAAGTGGGTTATTAAATGCTTGACTGAGCTGTTTAACTCTCATGTGAGATGACAACACTAATGAGTTGAGGAATAAAAAAACAAAACAAAAAACCTCCCTGTGGCAGGCGTTTCCTGAGAGCTGTGTCAGACAAGAAAAGGCTGTCACAGCCTGGCCATTTTTTTCCGTAAAGCTCTGCCTAAGGGCTGGAGTAGCCCGCTGGTGAGGGAGGAAGGTTTCATTCAAGCCGGGCATTTCCCTGCTACAGAGGCATAGAAGGGATCTTCTATTTTTGCAGAAGATAATGGATTAGGGAACACTACCACTAGACGGTCTGTGTATGTGTGCTCCATGGATGGACGCTCTGACTCCAGCTAAGTAATCTTTTGAGTCAATGTATGCTATGCCTACTGTGTGCATTCTTTCACCTAGTGAAGCAGGCATCCCCGCAGAAGGGATATTTGTCCCCCATATCATCCATCCTAGATACAGCGTAGAGTTCCCATTCGAAAGGGAACGTCTCAGGTTCAACTGTAACCATGGTTCCATGAGGAAAGGGAACAAGACTCTGCTTCTCGTTACCATGCCATTGGGTCTGCTTGCACAACAAAGTTGATGACTTGTACTACCGGCACCCTCTTATACTTCCGGGTGCTTCGCTAATGATGTCACGGACTGTCGCCAACTAATCAAATTGGACTGTTTTCACACATGGTTCAGACACCCGATAGGCTGATGGCGTACCCATAGCGTCCATCCTAGTTGCAGTGTCTAGTTCCTCTTCTCAGTGAACCATTGTTACAGTTGTAACATGAGACGTTTGTTAGTGAGCTTATTGAGATTTTGTTTAGTATTGTAGCTGTAGGCCTTGTCCACACCAATATGTTTTCGTTTGAAAACGCATCTTTTTCTCTTTTTACTTCCGTCCACACTGAGACAGCGTTTTTGTCCTGCGAAAACTTAGCTTTTTGAAAACGCTTTCCCAAGTGGACAAATTTGAAAACACAGTTTTCGCATTGTAGTGTGGACTGTGAAAACGGAGATATTATAAAACGATGACGCATGTTTAGTCATGTGACACATATTGAACCGATGATATCCGTTTATACCGCTATTGTGTCTGTTACGTATGAGCTATTCACTTTCACACTGTTGCTAAAGATATGTTACTTTGTACATTCTTCATTTCGCAGTCCTGCAAAGATGACAGGAAATTTACTCGCAATTGCTGTCTTGCGGAAAAACATGAGAGCAGTTGCGTTTTAGACTGACATATAATGACTAACCAGCAGAACATACTTTAGAAAACACTGTGGGCTCCTGTGTTTCCAACCTAAGAGATAGAAGTGCAATCTCTCCTCGAGTGCAATCTCTCTTAGACTAAGAACACAAAGAAGTGTTATAAATTATTTTGAGGAAAAATGTGAATATCCAGCATACAGTTCAAGTATCACTTAGTTTCACTTAGCCCAGAATGTAACTAAATCGTTTGTGCTGTGAGGATTGTGAGGAAATTCTTAATAAAAATTGTGATTAAAAAAAAAAAAATCCAGATTTGCTGCTTGCTTTTAGGGCTGCACAGTTTGGCCAAAAATATTGTGATTTTATAAATCAGTACAACTATAAAAATATAATAATAGTTAGAACAACCATAATTACTAATTAAAAAATTAAACAAATAAGACATATTGCTAATTTAATATTTCACTGTAAAAATGTTGAGGAAAATAAATATTACTATTAAAATAATTCGCTGTAAAATAATTTAAGATACTACTACTACTACTACTACTACTACTACTACTACTAATACTACTACTAATAATTTACAGTACAACTGTAAAATTACAATACTAACTTTTATGGCTGTCATTTTCGTTTTCACATGGTCCGCTTTTTAAAAAAAAATTACAAAAAAAAAAGTGTTAAAAATCATGTTAACACAATAGTTTACGTTAAGAGTTGCATTTGGTGGGAAAAGGCATGCTTACATTATTTGTTCTTGTGTGTTTACATTGTCCATAAATATCGAAAAGGAAGTCCAAATGCAACAGCCATCATTCTCACCACATCTGGAGATATACTGGAACAGTCTAAAACAGTGTAATGTCTTTTTCAAAGACATAACCCATCATGTTTTCAAAGTTGCCTAGTAACTTATCAGTGAGTGAGCTGGGGAACACAGAGTAACAGACAAAGCAAAGCAAGTCAGGCTTCCTCTCAGCAGGGGAACATGTGTGTTAGCTATGCAAGACAATGTAAAAAACACACAACAAAGACTCAGGAGGAAAGCAGAGCAATCTGGGTGCATTGTTGATGGGACAATTCATCTGCAGTTGAGCCTTGGCAATTATTACATAATGAGTCAAGTTTATTGTCAGCTGGAGAACAAAACGGCACAACAGACTATTCACAGACTGTAACTGTATCTGGGTTGTGACTCATTGTCCCCTGGGCCTGAGTTCGGCAATCTTGGCCACATGTTTGAGCACTTAACTCATATAATACAGCTTGGATTGATTAGCAGTGGTGTTTGGCAGCAGAGACTTTCACAATCAAAAGTACACAACATGCAATATGTGTCCAGAAAGAGACCGAGACGGATGATATGGTTCATAATGCAACATATCCATAACAAAGCCTGCTCAGATCTGCAGTCCTCGAACGAGCACAAGCATGAAACACAGATGCAAACTCATCAGGACAGAAGATGCAACCAAAGATGATTTTTAATAAAATCAAAGATGATTTTTAAATGTCAGCTTAAAATGTAGGTTTACGATAAATTTTAGCATGAGGATATGGAAAAAATCACAATAGACTAAGTTAAAAAACAACAACAATAAAAAATCCATTTCAGTTTTTATGGAACCCATTCTATATGACTACTATATTATTATTATTATTATTATTATTATTATTATTATTATTATTATTATTATTATTATTATTATTATTATTATTATTATTATTATTATTATTATTATTATTATTATTATTATTATTATTATTATTATTATTATTATTATTATTATTATTATTATTATTATTATTATTATTATTATTATTATTATTATTATTATTATTATTATTATTATTATTATTATTATTATTATTATTATTATTATTATTATTATTATTATTATTTTATTAAATTATATTAAAAAAAACATATTATAGTAATAGTATTATACTGTAATACACAAATCTATTTCATAATAATAATAAAATTCCATACCATTTTTTTTTTCATTTGATTGTTTTCTCCCATTTGTTTTGTTAGCAAAAAAATAATAATAAATTGCACATATTTATATTACAAGAACACTATATTGGATTTTTAGTAGTACTCGCCCTTGCAAACCCTTTGCATCTGACAAAATACATAAAAAAACAGTGATAATATATGATTATTATAATGTAGAAAAAAGGCAATAAACAATTCTAAAACCTTTCTGTTATTATTTCGCATACAAAAGACAACAAAAACACACATCTGATACTGTGGTGTCGCCGAGCAGTGACTGCGTCTCTGAGCTGACACTGTATGGAAGAATAGAAATGTGACCTGATAGCAGGGGAATGCAAGTCAACGGAAAACAGGATGTGGTCTTGGTCCTTGTAGGCTCACGTCCAGCCTAATGATTTCACAGGAAATTCCCCACAGATATGGATGATAAAGAGCAGAGCGACACGACAACACAATCTGACACAAATACATCAAGAGCAGAATCTCATCAATACTCTGAGATGGTCATGATATATTTGATACATCAGGCTTTTAGGACTCATCTAGCCTGATATAGTGAGAATGTGGAGCTCGTATTCGAGAAGGGGGAAAAAACACTGTTTGCAGTCTGGGGTGACGGGATGGGGGGCTTCTATGATATTAGACTGCGTAGCCTATAATAAAAGATAATGAATTTCAAACCTGAACCAAACATATTTTTATTCAAAGATCAACAGTCTGCCACAAAAAAACAACATTAAAATCATGAACTCAAATGTCATTGTGAAAAGAAAAAAATAATGACTGTTGTAAGTAACAGTGCGTAAATCAGACCTTTCAGTATAGCCTAACGCTAATAAGCTTAAACCAAAATAACGAAATAATTGTGTAGTGAAGTATTTTTTTGTACACAGTGCCGCGAACAATCAATCCCTCCTTTACGCGTGCATCACTGTCCTCGCGGCTGCAGCACTTGCGCTCTCTTCTTCAAGGCTTAAAACAAAAAGGGGACAAAAAGGTCGTATTGTCTTTGTGCATATAGATTAATTAGATAAATGAATAGAAGCAATAAAACTTTAAATTCACACAGCTATAGCTACAGCTATAGCCTACCTAGGTTGTGGAGGCCCGACGTCAGCATATTTCACGGAGGTTTTCACTGTTTCCAGCACTCCTGTCTTTTCCCAGGATGTATTTATGGAACTCTGCACAACTCATCACCAAATCCATGGATACTTCCCCACCCACTCCTCCCGGTACCTGCAGAGGCGTTTTTGCTTTTTAGCAGCGTGTTGGGGTTCCGGTACACCAGCCATGCCAACGGAATGAATGAAAATTAGCTTATCAATGCATATCTAAATTCACGCCTACGGTATCTTTGCAGAACTTAAAAAAAGATGCTGCAGCCAATGAGCAGCCGGCGGGGGCTGGCTGCAGGACGACTCAACCTCTACGGACAGGTTTTAATGTTTTATCAGACAATAACTACTCAAGAATTTGCTTTAGTATAATTTTCGGGACAATTAATGCTGGATTCGGGACAACAGCTTGGATTTCAGGACGTCTGGTGTCTGGTCACCCTACTTGATACACAGTGATACGAATGATGGCGCCGGTTTTTCCGTATCAATTCCATTGCGAGTCCTCATACTTTTAAAGTGCATGCAAAGACAAAGATGTGTTTGTCATGTACAAAACATCGAGTGCAGTAAAACAAATAATTTACTGTCAAACAAAAGCTTCAGATGGACTGCCAAGAAACATCTAGGGAATCGCTGATTGGATCTCTTAAGCCAAACAAGAACAAGACTTAATTTATGTGCTAGGGTTAATTTACATTCTAACACACTGCATAATAAAGTGTCCACACTCGGCTCCTCAGTCTCTACATTAGGCCTCACTTTCAACTTTCTACAGCTGGAATAGTGTAGCAAACTCTCTCCACAGCATTGGCACAGGAAGAGAGCGCCAGGAGTGTTCTTTTATTAACTATCTGGGTCCATATCTCCTCTGTGCAAATTAGCAAAGCTTTAGGGATTTTACTGGCTTTGCATTCCACAATGGCACTGAGAATGAATGTCTGACAAAACCTGACTGCAGCAAATTCCACACAATGCCGCTTCCCTCTTCCTTACTAACTCTCTCGGACTCGACAGATCCTCTCTGAGAAAACCAACTGATGGCCAAAGTCTCAGGAAGAGGAAGGACAAATTATGCTTCAAATTGTTTGTCTTCTTTTAAATATGTAGCCAAGATGTAGATATGCAGATGTAGATAAACTGGTAAAAATAAGCAAAACGTTAACAAGCTATCTGTGATGTTGTGTTTTACAAAGAACATGTGTTTATGTTCACATAAGTCAGGCAAAATATCACATATATTTGAAGGGAATAATTGGCGGCAATGAGTGAATTTTGGATCCTGGCGACACCTCTGAATAAAGCAAGATCTGTTCCATGACTGTAATAATACACAAATGCTGTCTTAAGGGACAGTTCACCCAAATACAATTTTTAATTCAGTCATTAATTACTCACCCTCATGTCGTTCCAAACCCGCAAGACTTTTGTTCATCTTCAGAACACAAATTAAGATATTTTTAATGAAATCTGAGATATTTCTGTGCCTCCATTGACAGCTACGCAACTATCACCTTGATGCTTCAAAAAGTTCATAAAGAGATCGTAAAACTAATCCATATGAATTGATTGGTTTAGTCCAATTTTTCTGGAGAGATATGATCGCTTTAAATGATTATTGAATTGATTATTGAATTTAGGCTTTTATTCACATATAAACATTCATTGACTCACACATCAGTGTGGTAAACAGAAGGATGAAGCATGTTTGCTTGACATGCAAGAACCAATGAGGTTCATTCTCGTGTTACGCAGCACGTTTGAGCTTCAGCAAGAACCAATGAGGTTCATTCTCATGTTAAGCAGCACATTTGAGTTTCTGCAGGAACCAATGAGGTTCATTCTCGCGTTACGCAGCACATTTGACCTTCAGCAAGAACCAATGAGGTTTGTTCTCGCGCATCAAGCAGATTCGGTTGAGCTGTTTATGTTCGCTGATCAATGTTAATATGTAAATAAAAGCCTAAATTCAATATTTTCATCTAAACCACTCAATTCATATGGATTAGTTTTACGATCTCTTTATTAACTTTTTGAAGTGGTAGTTGCGTAGCTGTCAATGCAGGGACAGAAAGCTCTCAGATTTCATCAAAAAGATCTTCATTACGGGTTTGGAATGACATGAGGGTGATAGTTAATAGTTAATAGTTGATAGTTAATAGAACCCTAATAGTTTTGAATGCCTTTGATGTTTCCACAGGTGAATGTACATGACTGAAAAAAGAATATTTCTTCCATTTAATATACAGTCCAACAGAAAAGCTTATCTTTGGTTAATGATTATCTGATTCTAGGTGTATATTATGAAAATGAACAACACTAGCACAATCTTTGAATCCAGGTGAGCAATTTCATAAGTAGGCTACATTCTTGAAATGTGTAACACAGGCTGTCTTATCTTATCTAAGACTGTTTACGAACTTTTTTTAGACCTGCACAATGGTATGTTAATGCAGAACCTATAAATAAATAATTACGGTATATACAGTAGTACATACATATTGAAATTGGTACTATCATTACATACAAAATAGAGGTTAATCAATATTGGATTTTACTGAAATAATAATGATTAAAGAGAGACAATAAACATTTTAGTGACGAAACTAGTCAAATCTATATAATGAAACTGTTAAATAATGTGTCGAGCCTGTTCAGAGAGAAGCTTAAAGAGTTTGATGAAATAAAGCTAGAGTGTATTGTGAAACCAAAAGAAAAAAGATTTTACCATACTTTTCATTACAAACAAGCCTAAAATACATTGAGACTCTTATTTTGAAATGTTTATGCTTTACAACTTCCAACTGCCCATTAAAAAATTTAATAAATTAAAAGAAAATATGCACTTTTGCAACTACCTACAACATATTACAAAATAAACACCATAAAGTAGCCTAAACATTGTCATTATTCATCAACAGTAAATCATAAGCAATTGTTTGGCATAAATGCGTGGTATTTATTGATTGTGACATTTTTTTTTTACTTTGAAACCAACAGTTGACGGTAGCCATTGACTTCCATAGTATTTTTTTCCTACTATGGAAGTCAATGGCTACTGTCAACTGTCTGGTTACCAACAATCTTCAATAGAAGAAAGAAACTCGTGCAGGTTTGCAACAACATGAGGGTGAGTAAGTTACTCCATATATTTAATAATCGGATCAGGGGGGAAAAAAAATCTTCATCGGGACATCCCTACATCGATGAGAGATCAATAAGTTGAGAGATATGTAACTGCATTCTGCTTCTCAATTTATGAATCTCAAATTTTGTCACAAAATAAAGATCTGCTTATCTATAGCAAACGCTTTTGTACTTGTTCAGCATCTTCTTCCTAAACCTCAGCAGTAAAAGTTAGATGGAAAGTTCATTGTTCATCATCTGATCATCTAAAAATCATTGCAAAGCAGTGCTGTCACATATGGTAAAGAGGTAAAGCTTGACAGAATCATTTTTGCAGGTGGAAAATAGGTTTTCCAGCAGTAGTCAGAGATGCTCTTTAGATACAATGTTTAGTTGTGCCAGACTGGAGCAGGATGTTGTTATGCTCATTTAAACACATACTGAACATTCTGTAATAGTGAACTCATGTGAAACAAAAGCATGCCTTCTAAGTGATTATACTGCCATTTTATAATTCGCTCAGAAAAGCTGCCCAAATGATCATATTCATTCTGATCCAATTATTAATACTTGCGCCCCCATTGTCTGTATTACATAATATATGGTAAGGGGGAGAGGCGCTTTACTGGAAAGACAAAGATTGACAGCAATTGCATTGCAGACTCACGCGCCAGCAACCATTTCAACTATCAAGCTGTGAAATGACTGAATTACTTTATTGCCGTTTTGTAAGTCAACACCAGGAAATGAAGACAGACTAAACAGTGACACTGGTCCTCATTCTCAGAAGCTGAACTTGAAGCACAACAGACTGTGTATCGTTGAATCAGACTGCTTAAACCTTAGAGACTGCTTAGACCTACTGTAGTCAGTAATATAGGCTCATATAAGGCCTTTAAATCAATCTTTGCATTAGTGGAGCGCCAACATTTCTTCAACCAGAAATATTTGTCTGAAACTGTTTTGCAGGGACGAAAACATTGTTTTATTAGTGAGCAATTTCATAAGTAGGCTACATTCTTGAAATGTGTAACACAGGCCATCTTATCTTATCTGTTTACGCACTTTTTTAGACCTGCACAATGGTATGTTCATGCAGAACCATAAATAAATAATTACAGTATACAGTATATACAGTATACGTATTAAAATTGGTACTATCGTAAACACTTATCTGTTTACGAACTATCTTCTCCAAGTTTTGACGGTGTCAGTCTCTATTTTGTTTTCTTGGTTCTCGATTTCGCATTTTTAATCAATCTTCATTTGGATAAACTGAGATCTATGCAGTTTTCAGTTTATGCGTGAAGCCGTGAACAAAACTTTAATAAGCATTATATTTGTAGTGTGCCAATAATCCCAATAAGATTTCTACCTTAAAGTTTTAGCTTTAAAATTCTGAAAGATTTGAAACAGAAACATTAAAAGGAATGTTGAAAGATAACTTACTGAAATGAATTATGTAATCGTTCAATCAGTTTTTCAACTACGAAAAGATGTCAATAAAACAGCTTGAGAACAATATGTCACTTAACGTTACATTTACCTCAGAAAATCCATTCAAGGACAGTAGTTAGTCAGCTAGAAAAAAAATCATTATAGAGAGCATTTTGCTAAATATATACACTGTTACATATTCATTAGTGTGATGTAACCTGTTCTTCAATATCGTCACCTTCCTAAAATAATGATCATCAAAATGACTTGGGCAATTATTTTAGGAAGGTGACAATATTTCATAATTGAATAAATCCATCAGGAAAACAAGTTATTAGGCTACAGCTACCATTAAATGTTTTATTTCAACTGTGAAGTAGAGGAGAAACATCACTATATCATTAAAAAGTATTATGCTTTTTTACGTTCATCTTTCTTTATGTGTAATGTTGGTGTTTGAGCATGAAAAAGGTCTACACGTTTCTAAAGCACAAAGTCCCTCCAGCGGGAGTTGTTCTCTATATCAGTGTCAGTGTTTCTGAACTCCTGAAACGCCTCCATTGTAGTCTTGAGTTCCTTCCAGGAACGAACACGTCACAATATTCCTCATTTCAATAATTAATACGCAGAATAAAGGGGCGGGGCCTGGTTGAGTTGTGTTGAAACTCACAGTTCCCCAACACACTCAAGCGCTAGACCAATCACAACACACTGCTCCAGCCGACCAATCAGAGCACAGTGTGCTTTTCAGGAGGAGGAGCTTCACAGAGACAGGAACTAAACAGAGCGTTACTGACAGACTGGGAAGAGAGGAGCTGCAACAATGGAGAATATGGGAAAAATAATGTTTTTAAAATGAAAAATGAAGCATGAAAACCTACTCTAGTAGAGCTCCAAAACAAAATCAAGAGTTTGTTAAAGGATTTTATTGGTCCCCTGTAAGTCCAAAAAGTGCGTAAAGCTTCACGAATGAACCATACATGCTCTTTACGGCACACTTCTCTCTTGCTCAGACACAATGACAGACCTCAGCAGCGTAATAATGCACTGGCCTCAGTTCAGGTTTTCAAGAGGCAAGTCAAGGGGCTTATTACGTTAGTTAAGTTTCTCCATGGGCGTCTTGCAGACAGATGTGGAGTTAAGCTAATGGAGAGCACTCTGCACTCCTGTTGAGTTTATGTCACTCCTTGCAATCAGCCACAAATCTGAATGCAGTCCTCTGTCTGTTTGCAGTCGCACAGATGCATTGTGGGTCTGGAAACAAATGCATACAACTGTCATATGGGACTATTAAAACCAGCCGAGGAATGCGTTGCAAATTCAGAGCGATTTGGGTTCCACTCTTTGTCTTCTCATCTATAAGACACCAGCTCTGAATTTTGAAAAGACATTTTGGTTTATATGTAGACTGACGGTGTGATGTTCTACATCATGAGTTATTAAATACGGTTCCGGTTGAGATCGTGACACAGACGCCGTACCTTTAACACAGAGACCCACATAAAAGACGTCATTAAAGAAGTTGCTGAAAAAGCCATTCATTCATTCATGCATCAGTCAGTCAGTCAGGAAAGACTGTGTAACACAATGCTGTTACTGTTGCAATTACTTCAAAGCCTCAAAGGCAACACATTAAAGGATTAGTTCAAACACTGACTATTGCTTAACAAGATTGTGGTTAAAGAGATAGTTCACCCAAAATAAAAAAATCTGTTATAATTTATTCACCCTCAAGTTGTTTCAAACCTGCATAATTTCTTTCTACGGCTGAACACAAAGAAAGTTATTTTGAAGAATGATGGTAACCAGACAGTTATTGGACCCCATTGACTTCAATTGTATTGTTTTCTCTACTATGGAAGTCAATGAGGTCCATCAACTGTTTGTTTACCTATATTCTTCAAAATATTCTTTGTGTTCAGCAGAAGAAAGAAATTCATACAGGTTTGAAACAACTTGAGGGTGAGTAAATGATGACAGAATGTATTTATTTTTCATTTAACTAGCGGTGATACAGAGTAAGCAAAGTTGAAATTCACTTAATTTTTCCTAAATTCTGTTTTATTTTTGCCAAATTCTGTGCTTTCAGTTTTATAGATTTTTTCTATAATCAATTTGAATGGATTAATTAAATTGAAAAAAATCAAAAAGCATGTCTAATCAACTGAATTCAAAAACTTTAACAATTGAGTCATTTAAAAAATATTAGAATGATAGGGCCCTATGATTTTGTCAGGTTTTGTCAGAAAACATCCTCATTATAGACCAAACATTTATTCAATCAAGCTCCAAAAATGGCTCATTTTGATATTGTGGGAATTGTGATGTCACATGGGCAAATTCATCTGCATATGCCTGCCTCCAGAGCAAGACATCGACGAATACTTATACATCATCGCACCATTGGCCTCGCCCACTGGTGTTCAGTCGCTTAAACGGCTAACATGAGCCTTCAACTGGATGTGAGTGTCGTGTCAAAAGCAAATAGACGCCATTATAATCACTGGCGCTGTCTACGGTCACAGTTATGGTTGCAATCCAATACCAATGACAAAGGAATTCAATCTAACTAGTCTTTAATCCACAAACAGAAATACACTGGAGAATCTTAGGAGAACATACACGCTCACCACACTTAATAATGACGATTACCGACAAAGGACTAAACAAAACAGGGAGTGCATATACACCGAGATAACAAGGGACTAATTAGAAGACAGGTTAAGGAGACAAACTAGGAAACAATCAAGGCTAAACTGAACTGAAGCACAAGAACAAACAATTGAAAAGACAATTTAACAAAACATAATCCTGACAGTATACAGATGTGTGTTCGGTTTCTGACGTACTCCACACGCTTGATTCTGTCGACAACAGGACAAACGGAAGAGTAAAAGAAGGTTTGCTTCGTCGCGTCCAGTTTAAACAGCTGGTTTGCATCTCTGTACAGACTTCAGAAGAATCCCAGCATCAGGAACAAGTGCATGGTTTATTTCTAATGGCATCCCGGATCGTGTCAGAGTGTTTGTTCGGACAACAAATATGTTTGTTCGGAGCATTTTGTTTCGCAAAAGAGGCACAGTGTGATGGAGAGTTCGCAAAGAAACTTTAGTTGAAAGATGAAGCAGCGGACTGTACTGGATCTGACAGCAGCAACATCGCAAACTGGAAGTAAAAGATTTCTCAATGCTTTGTCTGTAAATGACGATTTTATATGGATAATGTTTTCAAAACACTTACTCGCGTGCATTAATACTGTTTCCTATGCAATACGTTATCCAATCATAACAGATGCCATTTACTGACAAGCCTTAAAGCTTTAAGCACCGATCATTTCAGGGTTGTAAATAATCGTTTTTCCACATATATATTTGTTTCCACATATATACTTTTATGCAAAAAACTTTAGTAGCATTATAAGTGAACCTCAAGGAACATATTCAAATAATAAAAAAATCCATGTCATGACCCCTCTAATATAACAAATACAAGTAAATGAACTTGTTTTTGATGAGTGGGCTCTGTCCAAATGAAAACTACCCAACATAAACACACACGAACACACACAGAGCGATCATGACTCATTTGAACCATTATAGCAGTCCACACATAATGACAAAAACACATACGCAAAGGTTTTGACCTTTCTTTGCAAACACTGTCAACACCGAGTTTTGTTAACTGTGTCGTTTCTGAAGTCTGTATTATACTATATTATGTATATGTATGCATTATGTACAGCAGATCACAGTGTTATACACTCGTCTGTATTGGGTTGTGTGCATACCGGTTAGAGCACTGGCTTTTGAGCCACTAGGTTTTGAGCCCCTGTTTCAAAACCTAGTGTGCTGCCTATCTAGACAGCATTTTAGGACATTGTGGGAACGTGAAGCATTTCTGGATGAGCCTGTACCAACACCCACAATTGCAGGTATGTAGGCCTAATTATTATAAAAAATAAATAAACAAAGCTTTATTTACACACTTTGATTTATATGGAAGCTTGTTTCCGCCACAGAATTGCGTGACATAAACTCGCAATTATTAGTTATAAAGTCAGAATAGCAAGATATAAAAATTCTGATGAAAAATTCAGAATTGAGAGTTTATATCACGCAATTATGACTTTATAACATGCAAATGCAAGATTATTATTTTATTTTTTTATCTTGCACTTCTTACTTTATAACAAGCAAATGTGAGTTTATATCTCGCAATTATGAATTTATAACATGCAATTGCGAGTTTATATCACGCAGTTCTGAGAAAAAAAGTTTTACAGTGGCTAAGACGCAAGTGTTTCTAGGCAATTGGAACAGGCCTGATGTCCATGCTAATGTCATATAGGCAAAGTACGTGAAACATTCTAGCCATCAAAGCATTTGAGTCTGAATGCGCATGTGTATCTAGCTGACCTCGCGCCTGTGACGCCCTAAATGCTGCCTAGGTAGGGTTAGGGTTAAAGTTGTGAGACACAACCGCTGTATCCGCGAAACAAAGACTCCAGATGAGAAACGTAAATCAGAAACACTGCCACTCAAATTCTTCTGTACTCAGAATGTAACCGATGAGCTCAACGCTGACTCAATGCGAAACATAAACAATGATTATATTACTGACAACTTAAGTCATTTGTAACTCTTAAGGTGGATAAAGCAGGTAAGCACATAGTTTCTGATTCTCTCAGAGAGAGAAAAAAAATCGTGTATGCTACTTACAGGATTGTGGTCTGAGGAAGAACAGCGGGCACTGATTCCAGGTTTAAATGCATACATCTGACAGTGGTACGGAAACATAAACAGCGGCTCGGACATGAGACGCCGGGCTTGGGCCACTGCTGAGGAGAAACACGCCGAGTACACTTAAAAAGCAGGGTAAGTTTCGGACAGTCCGCAACGCCATGACCAGCCAGTGCGCCGGAGAGCAGTGTGCAGGAATCCAGTGTTACAGACCGTGTACTAGACGGTATGAGAGAGACCAATCACAGCCTTCTCAATCGTGCACGATAAAAGCCCATCCTACTAAACTTTTGCCTACTACACACTTCAAAGTACCGGCATTTGCGTAGTACGTAGTCTGAGCATGCAAACTGGGATTCAACCATTAATCGAGGAAGTGCAAAAGGGTCCATGGAAAAGTTTAGAGAAAAGCACTGTAAAAATTATATAATTATAGGCTACACACGATTTTTTTTTAAATATAAAAAATTAACACATTTTCATTTGGATAACACATATTACAGTGCATTACTAGAGTAGAGAGAATAGGTCTTTCCACAGGTCTTTATAATTGACAATATATAACTGCTTTTAAGTTTAGGATGGGGGTCCCTCACATGAGGATGGTCATATTTGGGTGTCCGTTGAATCTAAAAGATTGAAAACCCATAATCTAGTACTCAAAATAAATAGGGTCTAACTACATTTAAAAAATCAATTAGGCTAATAAATGTAAAATTAATTGTATCTTTTTAGTGAATATATAAGTCTATAATTGAATAGGCCTATATTAGCCTACCAATAATTTTGGCATTTTACTTCTGTGATATTCTACAAAAGAACAGTATTTTTTTTGTTTTATGCATTTAAACAAAAGAACAGTATTTTTTTTTTTTTATGCATTTAAATAGTTTTTGCTTTTCTGTCATATTAGTATATACGCTTTTCATAATAAGAGTCTGTTCACAATGGAACAGTACAATACTTGTGCACGGCTTATCAATATATTGTGTATGCATTGATCACGCTGTGTGGAGCACTATTGCTTTCCCCCAGTGCAATGCTTTTGTCTTGACCCACTATCAGTTATGATTTTTAACATGTCTTTTGTCAGGCCCCATTTGATTTTTACTGCTAAAAGTTAGATTTTTACACAAAATGTAATTTTCACTAAATGGCCTACCTCTTGCTGCTGTAAAACATGAAACGTCATTTTACAATTTTAACCATTTGTTTGTTGCATAATGCATACTCACTCACTCACTCACTCACTCACTCAAAAAAAAGTTTGTGAGATAATGGATGGAAATGCAATCCAAATACATTGAGTAGTTGTTCAAACTAAATGAGCATGCACTATTCATCACAAAGGTTAAAGATGCACATATATGAAAATTATGCAAAAAGAAAAGAAAAAAGATTTTTTCAAAGTTTTTGTTTGCCTTACTCTTTTACTGGTTCACGGCTGCTTAAAATAAATAACAAACACATAAACAGAGATCTTTATTATAGGAAATCACATGCTTCTTATACCACGCAGGATTTGCAAGAAGCCTGTATCGTTTTAAGCATTTCTTCTTCTCCAATAAATCATAGAAGATGTCTACTCGAGTCTGTGGCAACACCATTTTCTTTATTCAGAGTACGATGTGTAACATCCAGCATGACAAATATTGTACAAATTTCCACAATTTAAAAATGAAAACTCACCGCAACTTGTGATCTCACACATTTATAGTAAAATTAAAATGTCAACAAATTCATGCTGTATCGTACAAAAATAAATCAAACTCCAGTTCCACAGAGAGCACAATAGTTTATACAAAATCCCGTCTTCATTGATGATTAAACAAATCAACCTTGAAATGAAGAATTCCAGATAAATAAACTCATGAATTCACAATAATTCATATGAAAAATCGCATTCTAATACGTGACTTTTGTTTTACCTTGGGTAATTAGTCACATATCCTTTAAAAAAAAAAAAAAAAAAAAAAAATTAATATTATGCATCAACAGTAAATGAGCAGCATGTTTGTGCTTAAATTCCCATTTCCATTGTACCGATGATGACGATAATTGATTCAAAAACCCATACTAGCTATTTCTCTATTGAAAGCATTACTATATTGGCAGAAAGCTGCAGATGTGATGCTGTGCATGAATGATGGAGCCCTGAAAAGGGCCGATTTGTACAATGGATGAGATCCAGTGAAGTACAAGCACCTTTGCGTTAGCTCTCAATAAGGTATTAACAAGGTTGCTACAGCTAATAGTACAATGGAAATCAGGGGTGACCCCCTCAAACTCTACTGATGACTCTAACCACCGATCCCATCGCACTGGGACATTTTCTTCTTAAAATGCTTTATTTTGATTGACTACTCTTTAATGATTTTGTACAATGATTAGACATAAAGTGCTGCTGGGGATTATTTTGTATGATACAGAACATACTAGACGAACTAGCATCGTTATTTCAAAATGCACAATATTTCTTGTAAAGATATTTTCCTCATGAATATCTCAATCCCTGTAATCTCTCGTCAAACCTCTGAACGTCCGTCATCGCGCCTTCCTCGTGCCAAAGAGACACCTGGAGATTGCACATCGTCCGAAGGTGGGATAAGTGCAAATAGTCTTCTGGCACAAAAAGTGGGGGCAAAAACCCTGTAGTCCCGTTTTCATTGTCTTTACTGTGTGTATTCTTTTCAGATTCCTTCTGCGTTAGTTTCCACACTGTACAAACATCCGAGCATGGAAACGAAGGTGTCCCTGCGCAGCATCGTTCGTCTCTAAACCTAATTTCCACTTCCTTTTAAAACATTTGTATTAAAAGATTTATATAAAAATCAATCATTTACATATAGTAAAAAGATTCTGTAGCTTCCACTGTTTACAAACATGAAATTGCATATACCCACCACATAGATTGCATCTCTCTCTCTCTCTTTTTTTATACACATGGTTTAGTCAAATATTGCTGAGACAGTTCCATTCTGGCTACTGTAATTTCAAGAATAGACCGAGTGAAGACGTATGTGGCGCGATGTTAGAGCTGCTAATGCCGTTACACTGATGCAGATTAAATGACGAAGCCACAAATAATCAAAGCGCTTCCGTTTGCATGTTAAAGCAGTTTCAGGAACTCCACCATTAGCTTTCCCTGTCATGACATTTACCATAAAACATTCACATTTCAGACTTTAACAACAAGTGTTTTTTCCCCCACATCCTTTTCATTGATAGTAGATATGGTATAATGCTTTATTTCGAAGGTCCACTAACTATAAGTAACTTTGCAACTACATGCCAAGTCATTAGAGTATTAGTAGACTTAATATCTGCTAACTCTTTATTTGATGCTCCCAAACAGAAATTCTACTGTGTCTGTGAATGTATTGGTGTAGAAAGTCTCTGTACTTGCTCTGCAGTGTAGCAGATCTGTTCCACCAAGACCAAATACAGTAACATTTCCATATCCATTACTATGTCAATCTCTATTACCATACCAATCTCCGGAGAGTTGTCATGACAGAACTATAGTAACTTTGCAACTACGCCAACTTATTCTACTCACCCTAACCTGATAGTCTACTAACACTCTGAGAGTTCGTTGACATGCAGTTGCAAACTCAGTAGAATGTCTAAAGTAGACTATTGAAAAAAAAAGTGTAACCGTTGATATTAATGATAAAAAGAAACAGCACCAATCATCTTTCAGTAGATCTTTCACTGAGCTAACCTCTGTGATTTTAACTCTCTATATCAGCAAGCATCACAAACTAATGTTCAGGAGTGGTTACATTACTGTTGTATAATGTACAGTAAAAGGTGCATCAATGAGCAGCGAGAAGGATGATTCACGTTACAAAACGTACAAAATGTGAATGCTTTCCAAAACTATTTTGCAGATTTTTTTTTTAAAGGCACGGCAGAAAAATAAACCCAAAGAAAAATTATGTTTAGTCAGCATAACACATTTTAAAAGAACATGAATTTAACACTGTTCGATAAACTACAACAGCAAAACGTGAGGCATCCCATATGATTATTCTTTTTTTTGTTTCTGAAAGTGTCTTTTGTTCCCTGTGTTCCTTCGTTGTAGGAAAGTGGCCCTTTCATTCTGAGATGCTAGACTTGAATGCCTTGTACTGCTTGTTTGATATTTTCTAGCAGGGCCTTGTTCTCTGCGCTCTGATACTGATCTTGATTGGTGTACATGTCCGTTAGCGTGGTCACATATGCGTCAAAGCTCTGTTCGCTCATTGGCTCCTGTGAAACACAGAGGAAAGCTCCTGTCAGATGAAATACAGTATGTGGAAGACGACAACAACACATGAATCTGGGTTGTACACTTTTGAAAATTTAGAAAAAAATGATATTTAAAAACAAATCTAAAGAATTGAAATTCTAATTCAGTTCCTAGAATTGAGGGGCAAACAGGATGCAGACTTGTATTTAGAATTTGAATTCAAGAAATGAGAATTCAAATGGAATAAATTTCAAATAAATAAATATAACTGCTGTAGTATAAATAACCCCAAACCATATGGATAATAATAATAATAATAATAATAATAATAAATGTATGCTTTAAACTCGAGAGTACTGATGAAATATACAATGCATAAATATATAATCACATCACAGTTTATTTATTTATAATACTCTGTCATGTATTTTTTAAATAATTAATCTATGTAACATTAATGCATTAAGCTTACAATATATATATATATATATATATATTATTAAAAAAGTAACTCTGAAAAAGGTAATCTGATTACCTAACTCATGTTACTTATGTGTTACCCCCAACACTGCATATATATATAAGACTTCAGATGCAAAAGCCTCTAAGTGCCATCTGAAATTTTCTTCTAAAATTAGCATTTTTTTAAAGCTCGTATGTTTAAGTTAAGTAATTTCACTTTAATGACAATTAATGGGTCATTTTCATTGCCATTAAAGTGAAATAACTGAACATAAACATACAAGCTTGAAAAAAATGCTAATTTTAGAAGAAAATTTCAGATGGCACTTAAGAGGCTTTTGCATCTGATGTATCTTACATTCATACATACATACACATATATATATATATGACATTAGTTAAATAACATAATATATACATAATTATATAGACACAAATATACGTAATTTAAAACATTTGAAAAAGTACTAGTTAAAAAACTTTTTAATGAGGAAAAAAGTATTGAATTGTGTGCGGGTACCTATAAATATGCATCTCACCAACAGTATCCATCACCATCTGTAGAAAGTACAAGTAAAAACAATTCTTGCATTAGGTAGACAAAGAAACAAGGAACATCCAGTGGGGGCAGCGTCCTCTTTGAATACATCAATACTTGCCTAGTGGGGATGGAGCAAGAAGAAACTGTGTAATGCATTTCTGCCTTATTAAAGTTATAAATAGCGCCACTGCCTGCATGTCAGTTCAGACTTATTCGCTGGGTGAGCATACATCAATTACACTATTTGGAGCATTTAAACAGGTGTGCCGCTAGCCTCTTTAGGAGACTTTGCATGCACCTGTTTTAGCGTCTCGCATCCGTCTGTTGATTCACAACATGCTGTATTGTTTGCAACTTAATAACCACATAATGTTAGCAGAAAACAAGCAGGCTGTCGGAGAAAGGAATGAATAAAGCCGCTACGCCTGCTTCAGTCATACAAGTATGGCATATTAAGATTATAAGGAGAGGTTATTAAGGCTCCAAGTCTAAATCACAAAAGGCTTTTTCGCTAAAAAGGAGCACAACAAAGACATCACAGAGGCTTTTCTCACTCCCGAGCTGATCTTGAGACTTGACCTATCTGGCAAATAATGCAAGACATCACAAGGCTGCAGGCTACAGTAAATATCGCCTTTCTTGTTATCTCTACAAGACCTGTTTTTCCGGTAAATAGGGGGAACGTGTAATTCAATACACTTCCCAGGCAATTTGCTTTTTCGAGAACAGGTGACATGTTATATTGGAGTTGTGGCCCAAGAATAAATGGTCAAATTAATAAGTAATGCTGATGTGCAGATAATATTTTACCCCCGACTCCTCGGTGGTAAGTAGCTTATTGTGGGCTAGACGGTAACGTTATACCGCAGAAGGCTCTGTGGTACTTATTTACCGTTATACTGAAGTGCTCTGTGGCGAATGGCATTTGGAGAACGTCAACATGCTTTCTGATCCAACTGATTAGCAGTAGCAATGAGAAAAGGCCAAAGACGAGTCCTGAAGTCGAGTTTTCGTCCTCCTCTCAGCTGTGTAACGTCATTCCGCGGGCGGGATTTGGATCCGCAAGCATCTGTCAAGGGCAAACAGTAAAATACCGGGCATACGTTGTGAGTGAATCTGTCAGACACTTTGTGTCTCAGTGAGATCAGAGAGCAGGTTGATGTGAGTGTTGGCAGAGTAACATGAAGCTTGATCTGAAAGAAAAGATCATAGCTGTCCTTCAAAACCGCAACATCCGCGGCGCTCACGGGGGGACGACTCTCTCATCTGCGCCGCGGCTCCCACAGATGATGAGGGGGCATTGTAAACATAATTATTGCTGCTAATGATAACGGCAGACAGATGATGAGTTTTTTCTCAGCTCATTTACCATTGGCACCATGCCAGGTGCACGGAGGGATTTTCATTCTCTTCTAAATAGTGCCTCGTCTTGCTTTTCTTGCAAAATGTGCAACAAAATGTGCAGAGTCGAACACTAAATAAACCGAGGCACTTTTTGCAGTTGGAAAGGTGCATAAAAAAAGTGGGGTTCTTATTGAACAAACAGGAAATGTGTGGAATTACGTGTAAACACATTTAACAACTATGATTACAGACAGAAAGAGACCTTTTAAGACAACTTTGCACTTGCAACATCAGGCTTATCCTGTAATGCTTTCACTGACCACATGAAATCAAGACGGATCCCATTTTCTTTCTTAAAACACATTTATTGTGTCTTTATTGTGCAAGATTCATACAGAAAGTGCACATTGTTCCAAATAAAAAAGAGAGAGAATGTTTTGTCCCACTTTTTCTTGGTTCCTGAACTGTTCTTCCCATTTATGTTCTGCATATGGATTTCAGGAAAAACATATTGAGATGAATCATTATTTTATTCAGATCAAACATTATTTGCAGTAAAAAAGTATATATATACAAATAAAATAAAAATCATGAAAAAGACGAAGGTACGAGACTTGCGTCCTTTAAAATGGATATTATAAACCCAAATCCCATGAAACATTGCAAATTACAACTGAATCATAACGAATGGGACAGTATAAAATTACAGATATATAAATACGGACAGGACTTGACATTCACTTTTTTGCTCCCCAGCCACTCTGGCTTAAAAATCAGCATCGTCACTGGCCAGCCACAATTTTCACATCGATACCATGGGGAAAAACTATATATATATATATTTTATTTTTATTATCTCATATTTTGGCAGCAGGAATTTAGGCTGCTGTCACTTTAAGACTGACGCACGGATATACTGTTACACATTCGTTTTCTTTCTCAACTGTTTACATTCACTTAAAACATAACTGACTGTGTTTCCGTGAATACTCGACAAGACCGGCATTTTGACATAATTGTGTGTATTTGACTCTTTAAGCAGCGAAAAAACCCTCGTTTAGCACTGAGAGGTGGCTTTATGTGCCGCACTTTGGGTGTGATCACGAAATCTGCGGGAATGAGTCAAATTATGCTCAATACGAGCAATCCCACACCGAAATTCAAGCCCTGTAACAGCAACTATATTCATCCAGAGCAAATAAACCGAGTGAGTGAGGAGAGGCGGGTTTGTGTGTAACTCGCAGTTGGAGAGATGAGAGAGAGAAAGCTCAGCTGGTATCGTGTGTCTATTCTGTGGAAAATGAGAATTGGAAGCGTTTCAGATATTTCAGTATCGATATGTATCAAATTATTTATTTTTTTGACAAAACTACATTTCACTTAGTTTTATTATTTCAGATGCCTTTTTAAAAGACTCCAATTGAAAAATGTATATATTATATATAAAATTCAACCCGCCAAAGTGGCTAGTAGGAGTGTTAATATCAAGCCCTAGTTATGAGTTATACTAAGGCTGGATCCCAAATGGCACACTCCGGCCTTGCGGACCTCCTTCGAGTTCACACTTGGTGACGTCTGGAAGTGCAGACCTCGAGTCCACGAGGGCGCGCGAGAGTGTACTTTGGGACAGGCTTGATGACATCATGCCACCGAAAGTCAAACAGCCACGAAACTCCTCCCCTCATTTATCTGATTGGGCGTTCGCAACTTCGCAATGATTCCTGGGTAGGTAACTCGTGAGGAGGGTGCAAAAGTGCGGGCTTCGCCGAAGTCCGTATCGAGGGCACAAAGGCGGCGCTCGCGAGCACACTTCTGAGCGCTGAAATGCAGAATGGGACACCCTACGGACTCATACACTTGGCGAGTACGCGCAATTTAAGGCCAAGAGCCCGCGAGAAGAGTGTGTCATTTGGGATCCAGCCCAAAGGTCTTCAACCCTGCTCCTGGGGACCCAGGGTGCGTCTCAATCAGCTTCCTAGTTTAGAAGTCAGGGCACTGATCAGGGAGTCGGCCATTTTAAGAGCTGTCTCAATCGCAAAATCCTTCCAGTGCACTGAAACATTTGCTCCCTAAAAAGCCCACAATGCACCGTGAGAACCAGGGATCATCGATGCTAACAATGTTACCTTAACGGGAGCACGAAACATTAATCATGTGAGCCAACTCACTACATATAATGTTTTTTTAAAAGACAAACCACTATTTTATTATGTTTAAGCATAAACATACATCGCTAGGCAGGAAATGAACAATCTAGCTAACATTTATCATTTATCAACAGCTGAAATGTTGCACGTACAGTACTGTGCAAAAGTCTTGGGCACGTTAGTATTTTCAAATCAATATTTTCTGTGAGCATCCTTTGCGTTTATAACAGCTTTTGTCCAGATACACTCGCACATAGTTCTTCAGGGAGATTTGGAGGAAGGTTTCTTTAAAGGGACTGTGTGTAGGAATTTCTCCCATCTAGTGGTGAAATTGTATTTTGCATTCAAACGAATAATGCTCTCCAGCGCCTTTGTAATCTCCGGTCACGTTTCCTTTTACGGTCTATTTTGGACTTTTTCGACGACGAGGACTCCTTATCCTGTGACTCAGCATATGTATGAATGAACGGTGTATAAATAACCGTGCAGTGCAGCCTTTTAAACTTGCCGGTGCAGTGACAAGCGCCTCTCACTGCTCTGCGCCTCCGCTTCTGCTGACTTCAGTCACGTGACGCTGTTTCTGAACGAAAACGCGTTGTGGAAACGCCTTGGCCTAGTACTTTTTGTCTCTCTCTGCTATTATAGTTTTTCAAGATGGCGGAACTACATGGAAGCCTCCGTGGACTTACCCGTCCCATGTATATAAAGATAATAAATTCTTCGTTTACGAGGATTAGTCTGATCATTGGCATAGGTATTTGTACACCATTGAGGGCATATTTATGAATAAAAATATTGATTTTAGATAATAAAATACCTAAAAAGCTACACATAGTCCCTTTAAGCGTCTTGGAGACGTATACAATTATGTAATTATTATTACATTTGAACAAATACATTTTTTCTATGGGATTTTCACTTACTTTGGAAACACCCACTTTTCACGATCAATTTGCAGTGGATAAAATCCAGTCCCACCGTATATTTTCTTCCCACTGAATATCCCATTTCACTCTAAAACACATCACATTACAGAAGTCAAATAGGTAGCAAATGGCATTTCATGATGACTTTAAAGTTTCCAAACTGCTGTTGAAACAGAATCTCTGATATAAGCAGCACAATCATTCTGACTGTAATATCATATACCCAAGGCGCTGTGTTATTTGTTGCGAGGGCTGTGCTCTCTTGCACACTTTAATATTGCGTTATTATTTCATCTCAGCCTTGAGATAACAAAAAAAAACTTTATTTTATTTTATGGGATTAACTGCACGGTTTCAGGGCGTCTGGAGGTGTCTGCTGTGTTTCGTTTTATTAGTGAATTATTTAGACAACACTCAACGGTAACGCCAAGGACGGCGACGCTGCAACGAGAGCCCTGCTGGCTTTTCCATTCGCCTTTTTCATTCACTTACTTAATTTGGTTTGGTACTCTGAAACCACAGAAAGAAATTCACTATCATTCTCATTGTGATGGCAGCAGAAAGGGGTGTGGTAACTGATTTCCCAGAGGGCAAAGCATGCCGAATTGGTACATAATAATAAAGAAATATCAAAACATTAGAGTGTGGAGATCTGAAAATGGATTTGGGATGAGAGTGAAAGAGCGGAGAAAAGAGCTTGGGTCTCCATGTCTGCGTGCACCGAGCAGCAACTCAACAGCCCTGAGGTCAGATTTCCACAATATTAAACACATGATTCATGTATTGATGTCATATTTACAAGATCTAATTTTCTGTTAAAGATTCTCTTTTTATATTGCCATGTGGTACAATCATCATTCCTCTGGCATTTAGCTAGTATTATGGTAAAAATTCCCATCAACAATGAAAGCAAAATATCCATAATTTCTTAAAAAAGGGTACACATTATTTTCGAGAAAGAAAATATTAGGGTGAACAATGACTAAGATAAAAAACTGAATAATTTAGAAGATTCTGCGAACCAAATAAATAAGCTGATTCATTGAAAATAACTGATTCATTCACATTTCCACATTTCAGAACCGAACCAATTTGCCAGGACATTCTTAAAGTCTATGTGGTGTTTTTTAATATGCTTTAAGACAAACCATGTGCAAATTCATAAGTCAACACCATTGCTGAGTATTTTCTCTTTAAATCTGCAGGGAACCAAAGACAGTCTCAAAAACACGGTTTGAAATTACTGGTATTACTACCTTGTAACCAATCACGTCAACGAGTGATCGTCAACCAGTGGATCACTGCTTAAACAACTTACAGAGCTCTAGTTGTACCACCTGACTGCTGCAGATCCAGGTAGATCATCACGGGTTGCCATCTTGTATTTACGGTTATTACGACATGGGTGAACGCAGCATAAGCTCTTTGTTTTGGTTCAGAAGGAACTGTAAAAGTTCTGCTGTGTGTTTGCGGCGCTCCGTGACTGTCTAGTTAAGTGTACTTTTTCTTTTTGGAATTTTCAGTGTGAACACACTACTCGCTCTATTTATACTACAAAACGTCACAGAATAGTGCATTAGGACGTGATTGGGACGCACCTTCTGTCTATAACTGTGCATAGTCTCATGGAACGCACTGATGATGTGTGATGGGTCTCGGACGTATGCAAAACCTGTATTTTTAAGAGTGTGGATGAAACCAAGTCCATCCCTACCATGTTTTTCACTTTCAATATCTTGTTTCGTATCATTTGTGAATGTTATTCCTGTCTGTTACTTCTACTGTCCTACTTTGAATCATTATGTCAACATTAAGACTGTAAGCCAGTTTCCGTCTATGGTCTATGGATTCTGCCCTTGCTACTTTCAGATATTAAAATGCAAAAGGCCTAAAAAATAAAAAGTGCCCTAATTCCTGTTCAAAAGGTCGCTGTGATGAGTTATTGGGGAGTAAGCAGCTGAAAGCTATTCCCTTGTTAGATTTGACAGAGAGGCTGTCATTTCTCCCTTTAAAAATAGTGGGAAGTAATAAATGGTCATTTGTGAATGTGTTCGCTACCGGCAGAAAGAGCTCCGCAGCTCTGACTGCCTCCTGTGAGAGTTTAACATGGTGAAATATTGTCCCCATCGTCAGATGAGCGGTAGACGTTTCTGTCGAGATCAGCAGAAAAGCAGCGGTTTCCCCATGACTTATTATTAGCTGTTAGAAGTTTTGATAATTAATTAAGAGGTTACTTTTCAGTCAAAATAAAATGCCATTCACACAACCCATGTAACATTTCAGAGAGAACAAAGTAAGGCGAGGCTTGATTTTATTTACTGAAAACTGATTGGCTCATGAAAAGTGGAGTCAAGAACAAATTGTGTTAAATAAATAGGCCTATATTAATCATATCAACATACAATTACGCACAATGAAATCTGCAAATATATTAAAATAAATAAATGAACTGATAAAAGGTATACCTTGTATCTGCCCTATGGATAAAACAATGCCAAATGCATCAATGTAAATGTCAATTTTGATATAACCTTGATTGTAAAAAAAAAACAAAAAAAACACTTAGCTTATGCATTTTTCATTAAATGTTTATATTGGATAGGCTATAAGATTATGTAAAGGTTATGCAAACGTACCGAGCATTCAAATGTAGATCTGGTAAAGTATCGAGGTTGAGTCCCGGCTCGTGGCCCTTTCCTGTGATCCTGTCTCAGCTTCAACTGTCCTGTCACAATAAAAGGAAAAAGGCTGTAAAGTACATTTACTGTGTACACAGGGCTTGACATTAACACCAGCAGTGGCATGTAACGCAGTCACTCCTACTAGCCACTTTGGCAGCTTGAATTTTTTATAGAATACATAGATTTTTCAGTTGTAGTCTTTTAAAAAGGCACCTGAAATAATAAACTAAGAGCATTGTAGAGTTGTCAAAAATAAAGATTTTTCGATACATATTGATACTGAAATATCTGAAACACTTCCAATATTCCTTTTCCGCAGAATAGACACACAGCACCAGCTGAGCTTTTTCACCTTCTCATCTCTCCGACAGCGAGTTACACACAAACCCGCCTCTCCTCACTCGTTTCATTTGCTCCAGATGAATATTGATGGTGTTACAAGGCTTGGATTTCAGCGAGGAATTGCGCGCATTGCACATCATTTTACTCATATCCGCAGATTTCGTACTCAGACACAAAGTGTGCGCACATAAAGCCATCTCTTAGTAATAAATTGACTTGTTTTTCGTTGCTTATTGCACTTAAACAGTCAAAGACACACAAAATAATATAAAATTGCCGGTCAGTTGAGAAAGAAAATACATGTGTAACAGTATATTTGATCAGTGTGTCAGGTCTTAAAGTGACAGCTGCCTAATATTCCTGCTGCCAAATTATGAGATAATATTAAAAATATCTATATGGCAGTTTTTTCCCCATGGTATCGTTGTGGCCAGTGAAAATGCTGAGTAGCAAGTAAATTTGGAAAACCACTAGCCACAGTGGCTCGTGAGCAAAAAAGTTAATGTCATACACAACTATTCAAAAGTTTGAGGTCATTTCATTTTTTTTATTTTTTATTAAGGATGCATTAATTTGATCAAAAGTTACAGTAAAGACATCTGTAACGTACAAAACATCACATAAATGCTGCTTTTTAAAGGGGAACTATGCAGGTTTTTTAGCTTAATTTACCTTAACTGAACAGCTTCGGAGTCATTGGAATGGTTATATTAATTTTTTCGGGTTGAATGGTGGCCGTCTCACTTTCATCTAGCGCCTGTGAGCGGAAAAAACACCCTTGCAACTTTAACGGTACGTTCACACGGGGCGTCAGCATCAACGCTTCCCATAGACTTTGAATGGGTGACGTCAAGCGTTGCCGAAAAGAATTGTGGATCCGTCGGCGGCGCTTCACTGGCGTTGCTCGCGGCAGAAGTTGAGAATTTTTCAACTTCTGCCGCTAGCAACGCCAGTGAAGCGCCGCAGACGGAAGCGTCAGCCAATCAGGATCGCTCTATGCAAATATAGTAGCCAGGCGGCAGCCAATCACGTTCATCACGTTCATCCTGTTCAAGAGCAGCAAACTGAGGATAAATTTTAAAATGGAGGAGAAACTAAGAAATGTTTCTAGAATGATACAAACAGTGTAAGTCAAATCTCTTCTCATACACATGTCGCATGATTTAAAGTATCATTTATGTCCATAGCACAAACGGTTAGGGGGACAAGTTACACGCCAAATTAATCCTCTTTTTTTTATTATTATTTTCAGGAAGCATCACTAATATACAATTCTTTTGCCAAGATATATATAACTTCAACTTCAACCCAATCAGCTTTTAGAACCTGAACTATCCACTTGAGAACAGACATTTGGACACATTTATATCACATACATATTCAAATCCAACCTCCTCCCGTTATTTAATTGGCATTGTGTGTCTTACCCAGGTGGCTTAGCTGTGGATATTCGGATGCTCCAGACTCGAGCATCAATGTGACAGTTTCAGGTGGAGAACACTATTATTAGTTTACCTCTCAGCCATGGCATTTTATCACTGTTGCATCTGATGGTCTCGCTGCTTTAAAAAAAGAGAGGAAGTTGTGCATCTCAATCCGCCGTTCATATTTCATAGGCCATGGTGTCATAAATACAGGGAGCGCGGCTGACCTGAGCTATTAGTTACACACCTCCAATGGGCGTGCAACATTTCGTCTCTGGCAGGGACACGTTTTCCATGAAGTCACGCGGAACAAGATCCTGGATACGCTGAGAAATATCGTACGCGGGCAAGGAAACACCAATGCAGAACTTTGTACGAATAAATAAACACACACAAAACATGGCCCGAGGTGGGAAAGAGAAGTCAAAGAGGGACAAAAGATGAAAGCAATACAACATAAACTTCCAGCCAGGGGTTAAAAAAAAAACAATGTAATATCTGGCGAGACTTGTGCTCCAGTCAGGTGTCTGAGAGGGTTGCGGGAGGGCAGCGTGCGGACTCCAAACAGCAGGTCAGATTGTAGGTCAATAGTGAGTTGCACTACAGAGACTCTCGCTTTTCCCTCAGTGTGTCTCATAAGTTCTGGTCACACAACTTGCCTTCACTTTCTGTCACTCTTATGCCATGGAGAGTAAATGTGTGTTAGTCTGATTCACAATCACTCAACAAAGATATAAAGCCGCTGTAGTCTCACAAAGCCACGCTTTTCTGCATGAAGTCCGGACCATTTGCAGATTTATCTGGCCAATATGTGGAAATAAAGCAAAGTTCTTCCACATGAATTTGTTCTAAGCTTAATGGCCTAATTAGAAACAACTGGGGCAATGCAGTGTCATTTAGGGTAGGCTACTTTACTCAACAGCGATGTACTAAAAACGGAAAAGTATTTCCTTTTCATTTTTGAAAAGTTTCGCATAGAGACGACAACGATCCCCGTTCACACGGATCCTTGAAAATGACCAAAAACACTGTATTATTCATGCCAGGCCAGTAGTTGGCGATGTTTGTAAAGAAACACTACGCGCCTATAGACTGGACACGTAATACGCATGCGCATGACATTACCGTTCACACAAATTAGCTTTTTGTAGTTTACAGAGACGATAACGGTAACGTTTACAACTTGCACTATGAAACCTGTTTTCAAAAGTTTGCGTTTTCAGGCCCCCAAACGCCATTAATGTGTAAATAAACAGCAAAAACACAGAATAAGTTTTAAAGTTTGTTGAAAATGGTGTCGTGCAAACACCCCCTTAGTGTCATTGATGTATCGTCATAGTTTTTGTTAATATTTTGAATTCGATTTTATTTTATATTTCAACTTCAATTTTAGTTAAAGTTTTAGTAACTTGGGTGTTTTTGTTATTTTTATTCGTTTTTTTAAATTTGGGGTTTTTTTTTTTTTTTTTTTTTTTTTTTTTTTTTTTTTTTAAATATGGCCATAGTTTTTTTTATTATTAATTTTATATATTATTTTAATTATTTTAGTGCTTCAAGTTAAAATAAAAGAAAATGAGAAATGTTATTTTGGCAACTAGATGAAATAAAATAAGTTTGAGTTATATTTATGGATTATGATGGCAGAGTTTTTATAAACCCTTTTAATACCAATAATATAAATCTTTAACGGTGCATTTGATTTGATTTGATTGATTATTATTTAATTTAAAATATCGATTGTCAATACTGAGCCAATTTCATCAGTAGATTCTAAACAAGTCTTTTGAAAGAAGTATCTTCTGCTCACCAGGGCTGCATTAATTTGATTTAAAAAAATACAGTAAAAACAGGAATATTATGAAATATTATTATAATTTAAAATAAGAGTTCTCTTTTTTTACTATATTTAAAATTTTAATTTATTCCTGTGATCAAAGCTGAATTTTCAGCATCATTACTCCAGTCCTCAGTGTCACATGATCCTTCAGAAATCATTCTAATATGATGATTTGATGCACAATAAACATTTATTATTATTAATCATGTTGAAAACAGTTATTTACATTTTTATTTCATGATGCTATGATGAATTGAAAGTTCAAAAGAACAGCATTTATCTGAAACATTAAACACTACCGTTCAAAATAATTTTTATTTAATTTTTGGGGGGAAATAAATAAAAGAAATCAATACTTTTATTCATCAAAAGTTACAGTAAAGATATTTATAATGTTACATGTTACTAATAAATGCATTTTTTTGTAAAATTTCTATTCATCAAAGAATCATGGAAAAAAAAAATTACACAACTGTTTTCAATATTGATAATAATAATGAATTGGAGTGGATTGGATAATTAGAATGATTTGTGAAGGATCATGTGACACTGAAGACTGGAGTAATGATGCTGAAAATTCAGCTTTGATCACAGGAATAAATTACACTTTACTATATATTCACATAGAAAACAGATGATTTTGAATCGTAATATTTAACACAGGGCTCGAAATTAACTTTTTTACTTGGTAGCACTGGTGCTCCCAACTTCAAAAAGTTAGGAGCACCAGCAAAAATTTAGGAGCACCCACCTAAAATTAAGGAGCACCACAACTACAAATTATATATTAACAGATTTTATTTCGTCCTGTGGCCAAGATTTGAAATTTGGTCTTCTGGCTCTATATCATCTCACCCCGATGATATTGGCACATGATTTGTCATTTGACATAAATTTAGTGAAGGCAAGCTCTTCTTTGGCGATGGTGTATGCGGTGTTATATTCATAGACAGTATGGTTATATTTGACGTATCCTGCCGATTAAAAGCCTTAATAATCGATAACCTGATGACAGATAGATAGATAGATAGATAGATAGATAGATAGATAGATAGATAGAAGATAGATAGATAGAATGAGACAAACAGACAGATACATAGAAATAAAAAACCCTTTTTTGTATCCTTGATGCATTTTAAGATTGAAGGTAGTTCTTGCCTGAATGCATACTTGAAGGCCCAAATGATGGTTTGTGAATTTACAGCTCATTTGCCATGTGTGTGAAACCAGTGATGTCAGGCTGCTTTGCCTTAATGATATCTAGCCACATGTATTCAACATAATCAAGACACCATATTTAACCATCCAGTCTCATGCTGAAAAACATGTTAGTGCTTGTCACATTCAGCAAACTATTATTCTTACACTCAAATTACAATTTAACCTTAAATTACATTATGATTATTTCTAAAGTATTCATAACTTAAGGACAAGATAATGGGGTTTTAGTTTTTTTTTTTTTAGTTTTTTTAACTACATATTTTGCTAAATAATTACAGGCTTATTATAGGATCGCGAGTTCCCTGCTGTGCATTTTCAATTATTTAGCTTCAAAATTAAACTATTAGAATGCAAGTTCCACGCTGTAATGGTGTCTGCTATTTTATTATTTTACCAGCAGAGCAGATATCCCGAACACAGCCCACAAATTACAGCTAAAAATGGAAATGCACCGTATTGATAGGTTATTCCATTAATTAGATTATGTCTCAGGAGAGGGAATCTGTCCTAAAATTAGAGCGTTTCATGCTCAGCTGCCGTTCCGGGCTGATATTCACTCTGATAAAGCAGCACGGGGGATTGCAACATCTGTACTCTGTAATGTTGAGGTTAACTTGTGCTGTGATTGCATATGCAAAATCCACCGGCAGGTGCGACACTGACACAGCTGTGACACGCACGCCGCGATATACCCTGAGCAAGACAAAACCTGGGAATACAAGAGATGCAAAGCGGCGTGCTCGAGAGCCTTGCGGTGGTAGGCAGGCTATGTGTGAGTCCTATGCGAGAAGCGTGAATGAGAGGCCTGCAAATCGATAGGGACAGGGGATGTGGTGTCTGGCAAATCCAGTGGCGGCTGACTGTTCTCGGTGTAATCTCCTTCATTGTGCTGCGAGAGGGAAGATTATCCTCTGCTGACTGGCTGCTAAAAGGTTCCCCGCTCTCAGAACGCTTCCAGAAGGGCCAAAGAACGGCGTGCAAAACCTCGCGTTCTTCCCCTCCTTCCCTGTCAAAGTCCGGATTATGTGGAGAAATTATCCGCTCTGCCTCTCAATAAAACCTATTCTTATACGCCCTCGCCTTTCACGGAATATCATTGGATTTGTGACACAGGATCTCCGTTCGGATTCGCCGCTAATTTCGGCAGGTTGCAAAAAAAGAGTTGGATAGAGCTTAGAGCTACGAAAGAGAGCGTTTTAAACTATATATACACTTTAAACACAATATAAAACGAGAGAGAGAGAGAGAGAGAGAGAGAGAGAGAGAGAGAGATGCGTTTCAGACACTGAATTGATTCCTCTTTTTCGTTTCCTTGCGCTTGAACGGACACATACACACAAACTGTCTCAAAATAACCGACTCGGCAAGTATTCTCTAGGTTATGTCTTAAGTGAATGTAAACAGTTGAGAAAGAAACCTGATGTGTGTCAGTATATTCGGTCTTAAAGTGACAACAGCCTAATATTCCTGCTGATGTCTGTGTCATTAATGTTAATAAAACAACAAAATACAGCTTTAACAAAGAATTAATCTATATTTAATTTCTACAGTGAACACAATAGTGTTATTTTAAATTTAGGCCTAATAATTTATGTACCTGAATACTACTGTTGGACTTTGTAGCCTTGTTATATAGTATTCATCTATGCTTGTAATTTGTGTATTTGTTCTTATATTTTACAGACTGTTCATTGTCTTTAAAAATGTGGGTCACATTGCCAAGAACCACATCTCTAGACCAATACATAGATGTATTGATGTTCTAGAGTCTAGATCAATACTGTCCCATCCATCCATCCATCCATCCGCCCATCCATCCATCCATCCATCCATCCATCCATCCATCCATCCATCCATCCATATCCATCCATATATCCATCCATCCATAGCATTCATCCATGCATTCATCCATCCATCCATCCATCCATCCATCCATCCATCCATCCATCCATCCATCCATGCATTCATCCATCCATCCATCCATGCATCAATTATCCATCCATCCATCCATGCATTCATCCATCCATCCTTTCTTCCTTCCTTCCCTTATTTTAAGTATTAGTTCAGTGATCCCACGGTATAAAACATGCTTTTTAAAAATTGTGTTACTAAATATCTTAACGGTTTGATTTTGTGAACTTTAACGTGCAGCACAGCATTTTCTTATTCCATAGATGTGCTCATTAGCAATCTGGAAACCTACAAAAAACAACCAACTTTGTTTTAAACCTGAACTCCATAGCAGCCGATCAATGAGAAAAGAGCTTACCATTTTTGCATGTAATATATGCATCTGCTGGTCGGTGAACAGACTCTCTGTGGTGTCATCTGGTTCTTTGGTGATATTACACACCAGAGCATGCGATGAGAAGGCTCAAACATTTGGCAGAATTACTGTTGAGAGAAAAAGGAAATTAAAACTTATTACAGCATAATTTACAAGTAAATGAAAAAAAAAAATATGTATATGTGAAAAATGTAATGAAATAAGGATTCAATACTACTTGCAACCAGGTTCCAAAATGTCACTTGCCAAGTGCTTAATGCGAGTATAAAACAGACTCATCATTAGCGTTTAAATCAAATTGTGATGATTATTATCTGACTCTTGCTGAAATTACTTCAAATCAAAACAAATTCAGGTTAACTTTTTGATGGTCCCCATGCTGTTGACTATAAGCAATATTGCACCTACACTGCCGTTCAAAAGTTTGGAATCTGTACGATTTTTTATGTTTTTTAAAGAAAATAACTGTTTTCTATTTTAATATATTGTAAAATAATTTATTCCTGTGATGTAAAGCTGAATTTTCATCATCATTACTATCAATGTTGAAAACAGTTAAGTACAAATTTTCAGGATTCTTTGATGTATAGAAAGTTCAGAAGAACAGCATTTATCTGAAACAGAAAGCTTTTGTAACAATATACACTACCGTTCAAAAGTTTGGGGTCAGTAAGAACCATCACCTCATGTTGCAGCATGATAATGCACGGCCCCATGTTGCAAGGACCTGTACACATTTCCTGGAAGCTGAAAACATCCCAGTTCTTGCATGGTCAGCGTACTCACCGGACATGTCACCCATTGAGCATGTTTAGGATGCTCTGGATTGGAAGTATTTCTGGATTGGAAGTATTTCCAAACCCAAACTTTTGAATGATGTCAATTTGAATTGACAAAAGAAGTAAAACATTTCACTTCCCATGGATATACAGCCGAGGAATCCGGTGGTATTTCCGAGGTCCGTGCTAATGCTGATGGGCTGACATCTTGCATTCAAAGGGACTGAAGGGTAGTAAGAAATGACAGCCGTGCTGCAGTGCCTTATTTCTGTGCCTTAGAATCTTCTCGAGATGCAAGCCTCAATGAGAATTTATTTCAAATTCCCGGGTCTACGTTCAAGTAAACCATGTTGTCGTATTCTCGCGGGTTGCTACAGTACAACCCTACGGTCATGTCGCTTTAGGAGATAGCATCAAGCGATAACAGTGCATTTGTAAACAGGCTATCCCATCCTATGGGCGATAAATTAGAGATCGCCTAGGGCAGCAAAAGATGGTCCATAAAAGATTTGCAGATAAAATCATAAGAACTAAATTACTATGTTACTAGCGCACGATTGGCACCCAATAAACACCCTCAGACTATAAACTATTTTTTTTATTAATTTCTCCTAATATTTATATATATATATATATATATATATATAGGGGTTGTCCAGGTATTTAATTCAGTTTATTTTATTTATACATTATTTTGTTCTAGATTTGTTTGGCATAATGTATATGTAAATATAGGTTGTAATTAAATGTAAAAAATATATGTGTATGTATGTGTACAGACACAAATAAATCTAAATGTGTATGTATGTGTACAAACACAAATAAATAAAAAAAAAAAAAAATATATATATATACACACACACACACAACCATTCAAAAGTAAGATTTTTTTTAAATGTTTCTGAAAGAAATCTATCATGATCACCAGGACTGCATTTATTTGATCAAAAATACTGTAAAAGCAGTAATATTGTGAAATATTATTACAATTTAAAAGAACAGTTTTCTATTTTAATATATTTTAAAATGTAATTTATTCCTGTGATGCAAAGCTGAATTTTCAGCATCATTACTCCAGTCTTCAGTGTCACATGATCCTTCATAAATTATTTTAATATGCTGATTTGCTGCTCAAGAAAATGTCTTATTATTATCAACGTTGAAAACAGTTTTGCTGCTGCATATATTTGTGGAAACTGTAATACAGATTTTTTTTTTTTTTCAGGATTCTTTGATAAATAGAAAGTTCAAAAGAACAGCATTTATTTAAAACAGAAACATTTGACTAATGCCTTTACTGTCGTTTGATCAATTTAATGCACCCTTGCTGAATAAAAGTATTAATTTACTAGCAACACTTTAGTTTAGGGTCCAGTTCTCACTATCAACTAGTTGCTTATTAGCATGCATATTACTAGGATATTGACTGTTTATTAGTATTTATAAAGCACATATTAATGCCTTTTCTGCATGACAATATTCTACGGTTATTGTTTAAAAAGAACAGTTTATGAAATAAAAATAGAAAATTATGTCATTTAATCACCCCCTTTATATTCAAAATCTTTATTATTTTCTTTTTCCTGGAAAGAAACAACAACAACAGAACAAACGGGAGTGAATGAATAATGACAGAACTTTAATTTCTGGCGAAACTGTACATTGCTTCTTTGTTTCTGGGGTCTGCTGGGTAGTTTAGGCTGTGGGGCTCAAACCATGAAGTCTGACCGTATAGAGCCAAGCGTCATGTATTAATAAACCCGGGCCTAGTTCCCGCGCCTGCCCTAGGAGATCGCTTACATCAAAGCACCAATCAAAAACTGGTGCAGATATAATTTGTCATCAGGGATTTCCTGCTGGAGAATTATAGAGAAGATACAGGGCCGATCAATACTATGGATTTTCACTGCAGTGGCTGATTGTCCAATTGCTGTGAAACATGTGGAAGGATAAAAGGCCACGCCTGCCAGTCTCCAACAGACTGCCGACTCAGCATAAGGCCTGTCAGATTCCTCTGCTACAAAATTATCTTGCTGAGGTGTCCAAGCCCTATTTAACGCACTCACTCACTTCATCCGATCCTCTTCACTGGCTCACTTTGAGGAAGCGTCACTCAGTTCTGTATCGGTGTCTTGGGCAAGGTCTTGGGCTCCTAGATACAGAAAGAGAGAGAAACGGATGCTTTGGAGCACAATCTCTCCTTTTAGTGAGACGTCTGACTGCATTAGGGAAGATGCATGTTGAACGGGCAAAATCCCAGACAAAACTGACCCTTGCGTTTAACTCCGTCTTCATAAATCCCTAATCTCGCACTCCAGACAGCCCAACGCTGGAGGAACACGACATTTTATAGATTTGTTTGGATGTGGTTGACATAAGAAGTAAAAACATTTCACTTCCCATGGATATACAGCCCTAAAAACCAAGCCCTGTTTGTCCGAAAATCAGGAAGAGATGGAAATGTAGGAAAGATGACTGAGAAGCTAATTAGACCTTCGCTTGGTCCATTGTCTCTTCCTCCTATGTTTTATAACCCAAATAAATAAGATATCTCTTGGCAAAATCATTGGTGTCTGTTTCCATGAAATTAAACAACAGGGGAAAGCAAGATTTTTAAATCAACACCTTTATAGTTTGAACTTGTTCTACTATAACTCGTTGATACATGTGTCTGCGGCTAATGTGAAATATATTGTTTTTGTGTTTCTTTCAGGAGCTGAAGGCCCCCGGTGTAGGGAAGCTAGCTGTCCTTGCCCTTTTGGTTGTGGTGTTTCCTTCACCGAGTGTTTGCCGTTGGCACCTGCGTTTCCTTCACTTAGCGAGTGTGAGAGTGAGTGTTTGTGTGGAGTAGAATTTGGTGAGTGGTGTGGTCTTAGGATACTCACTGCCCAGCTAGCTGCCCTACTGGTAAGCCTCAGCCTGAAAGTGTTTGTTTGTTTGTTTTCTTTATTTTTGGTCTGGTGCACACCGAAGTGGTGTAAACTCTTGCCCCCTGAGTCAACAGTTTTTATATATTTAAAATAATTATTGTTGTGAAAATAAAAGTAATTTGTATTCGGATCCACGTCTCTTGCCCTCTGTGGTAGCGAACCTGTGTCTTATGAAATTTCCCCGTTCACATAACGGGGTGGCGTAGTCTGCTCTTTATTTTGCTCTATTTTGTCCATAAGTGTAACTTTTGCCCTTCCACTACCCCGCCACATAAACAATCAATAACTATATGTGAATGTATACCCCCTGTTCTATTGTTTGCTTCTTTTTTCTTTCTTTCTTTCTTTTCCCCCCTGTCTTTCCAATTGATGTATGCTTGAAAAATCCTCAATAAAAATACAGTAAAACATTTTTTTAAGGCATTATGTAATGTACTAATGTCCCTTTAAATAACTTACATGGCAGCATAATTTGTGTGTGGTTAAAATAAAGCCGCGAATATGCATTTAATAAATCAGTACAACTTTTTCCTTTGTCTTTGAGGGAATAATAAAAAAAATATTTCAATGTAATATAACTTTTTATTTTTCAGTAGGACTTAGATGTCATTTTCCCCATCATATGTTGCTTTGTATTTTGTTCAGGCTTAAGCAGGATAATATAACATTTAGGTGCAAATATGCAGAATAGTAAACCAAAGCTTGAGGCTAAAATAGCAAATATCTCCACAGCTACAGTAAATTTTCCAGGAGAACTGACATAAGCTGGAATAATGTGATCCACACAGCACAGAATATGAGCATACTGAATGTGATGAATTTGGCTTCATTAAAGTTGTCAGGCAGCTTACGAGCCAGAAAAGCCAAAATGAAACACGAAAAAGCCAGGAAGCTAATGTAACCCAGCACAGCCCAGAAACCTATAGTAGAACCCAGACTGCACTCAATAATGATCTTTTCCTTGTAATATTTCATATTTTTGTTGGGAAATGGAGGGGATATTGTTAGCCAAAGAACACAGATAAGAACCTGTATAAGTGTAAATGCAAGAACACTGAGTCGTTGTTGTGAAGGCCCAAACCATTTCATGACATTACTTCCTGGGAGTGTAGCCTTGAAAGCCATTAACACCACTACTGTTTTCCCTAGAACACAGGAGATACAGAGGACAAAAGTGATCCCAAACGCTGTGTGACGCAACATACAGGACCACTCAGTGGGCCGACCAATGAAAGTAAGTGAACAGAGGAAACACAGAGTCAATGAGAAGAGCAGCAGGAAGCTCAGCTCTGAATTGTTGGCTTTTACTATGGGGGTGTCCTTCTTGCTGTAAAACAGGATGGCCACCAGCACAGTTAATCCTACTCCAAACAGTGAGAAAAAGACTAGCACTATACCCATAACTTCTGCGAATGACAGAAACTCTACAGCCTTTAACACACATTTATTTTTCTCAACATTAGACCAGTATTCCCCTGGACACTGCTTGCAGTTATTTGAATCTGGAAATGAAGTTGTAATTACTAGTTAGAGACAAAAGGAAAACAAATTAATTGATGAACAGTGAAGAGCAACTAAACTATTTTCTGTGAAACTGTAGATGGGCTGATGATTACCTGTCTCATTACTGATTTCTCCCTCTGCACATGGAATACAGTCATAACAGCAGACAGGTCTTCCTTTTTGTGCAGCCTTCCTGGTGCCTGGAGGACAGATATCACTGCAGACAGACCTTGGCTTCTACATGTAAAAAATATACATATACATATACATACACACATACACACACATATATTATATATATATTAATTCAAAAGTTAAGGTTTGGAAATACTTTAAGAAATTAATACTTTTATTCAGCAAGTTCACATTAAATCGATTAATTATGTTACCAAAGAGTTCTGTTTTAAATAAAATGCTGGGTTTTTTCTTTTCTTTTAAATGTTCACAGTTTCCACAAAAATATTAAGCAGTTTCATCATTTATAATAAATATTTTCATCATTGATAATACAACTGTGTCAGACTGTAAACTACAATTTTTTTTAATGTATTTTTCTTTTTAAGCTGTTGTCTATGCATTTAATTAATTTAATTTAATTTATACATTATTTTGTTTCAGATTTATTATAGGCTACATAATTTCCAGAGCGTATTTTAGTATTTTTCTACATTAAAGGCCTGTTCACACCAAGAACTATAACGATAACTATATTAGCGTCCACGCCAGTGCTCAGTGCCAAAGGCTCAAGTTTTTTAAAATCTGGTGATTTCTGATTGGCTGTCAAATTTTTTATCATTCATCAGCTATATTCTTGAGCACCAAATTGGCATCAGCTTTGCCATCAAAGGAATTAAGTATATATATATATATATTTTTGAAAGTGATTCCAACGATACCGTTTCTGTGTGTCTAATATCATTAAAGTTGTTGACTCTGCTATTCCTTTATATTTACAGCGATTTTTAGAACTATATCTTTATCGTTATAGTTATCGTCCTTGGTGTGAACGGGCCTTAATTGTGATTTGTTTACATTTAATCTCTTGCACTAAATAGACATTTTTACAGTATGATTCTTTCAACACTGTCTCTTATATAGAAAGAAAACACTAATCACGTTGGAGTGGAATTTTAATATTATGCCCATTTTTTTACCCGAGAATATCATAATCTCGCCTCGGGCCCCACAAACCTACAGGCTCTGTTTGTGTGTGTATGTGTAAGAAAGACTGGACATTCCCAGACCTCTTAGGCTCGTCTTATCCGATGCCCCCTGACAGGCCGATATCAAAGAGCTCCATGTGAAGGCAGAGCGCCAAGCGCTGAAGATGACGAGCCCAGACTCAGTCTGACGCCCCTGCAGGCACACACAGAGGAAATGAACTGACCACTGTATACAGGACGAGCAGTGAAAAGCCCTAAACAGGCTTCAACAGAACAGATTCACCCTGACAGGCTTCCCACTTCAATTTAAATGTAGTCTCTGACCATTTTTAGTCATGGATAGCAGCGCAAACTTTGACTTGTTGGTACAAAGAAACATGGCATCTCATGAAACCTGTCAGTGGTCATGTCGGAGATATTTTTGACTGAAAATAAAAAATATAAAAAATAAATCATATTTTGCATGAAGACAAGGAAGCCTATTTTTATATACTAATATTACTTTTTATTTTTGTATTTTCCATAATCATTTTAATGTTTTAGGAATTTTGTTGTATGTTTTGTTCATTTTTATTAATTATTGTTTTTTAAATATATAATAATATATTATAAAATGTTTTTATATCTATATAGTTTTTATTTTTTTATTTCACTTTTAGTTACTTTTAGTACATCTTTAGTACATGAAAACAAGTTAAACTACAATTTATTTTATTTCAGTTAACGTTTATTTTATTTTAAGTAATGACTTTTTTATGGTTTAAGTTTACAATTATAATAATCCTGTTAAGTACAATATTGAAATAACATTTTAATTAATTGTAATAAAAAAATTAAGTGATTTTTTTTTGTAATACAGTGTAAATTACTATAAAATTACTATATAAACATTCAGAGACACTACAATAATTGTAATTGTATTATTGTTATTATTATTAATAAAAATAAGGCAATGGGCTAAACTGTCATGATAATTGTAATACATTTACATTTTATTTATTTAGCAGACGCTTTATCCAAAGCAACTTACAAATGAGAACAATAGAAGCAGTTTAAACTACAGGACAACAATATGCAAGTGCTATGACCCTTGTCAGTTTAATCTAACGCAGTACATGTCATTTTTTATTATTTATTTTTATTTAATTTTTTATAAATAGAATAGAAGAGAAAAAGTGTTAGTATTACTGGATCAAGTGCTGCTGAAAAAGTGCGTCTTCAGCCGTTTCTTGAAAATGGCTACGGACTCTGGTTGAGTTAGGCAGATCATTCCACCAGCAGGGAACAGTCAAGGTAAAGGTCCGAGACAGAGATTTTGTGCCTCTTCGAGATGGCACCACAAGACAACGTTCGCTAGCAGAGCGCAAGTTTCTGGATGGCACATAAGTCTGAAGTAATGAGTTTAGGTAAAAGGGAGCAGAGCCAGTGGTTGTTCTGTAGGCAAACGTCAGTGACTTGAATTTGATGCGAGTGGCAACTGGCAACCAGTGCAATTTTGTGAGGAGAGGAGTGACGTGTGCTCTCTTCAGCTCGTTAAATACTACTCTAGCTGCAGCATTTTGGATCAGTTGCAGAGGTTTGACAGAGCAAGCTGGAAGACCAGCCAGGAGAGCATTACAATAGTCCAGTCTGGATAGAACAAGTGCTTGGACAAGGAGTTAAGCATGCTCTGATAGGAAGGGCCTGATCCTCCTAATGTTGTACAAGGCAAATCTGCAGGACCGGGCAGTTTGAAGATCAATTGATCATCAATTACAACTCCAAGGTTCCTGGGTGACCTTGATGGAGTTATGGATGACGAGCCTAGCTGAATGGTGAAGTTGTGATGAAGTTTTGGGTTGGCCGGGACCACAAGTAGCTCTGTCTTCGCAAGGTTTAGTTGAAGGTGGTGGTCCTTCATCCAACTAGAAATGTCTGTCAGGCAGGCTGAGATGCGTGCAGCTACCGTCGGATCGTCAGGCTGGAATGAGAGGTAGAGTTGTGTGTCATCAGCATAGCAGTGATAGGAAAAGCCATGTTTCTGAATCACAGACCTAGTGAT
>FLSR01000118.1:27801-41952 GCA_900092035.1 Leuciscus waleckii | reverse complement strand
CTTAAGATAGATATAAATAATATTGATTAATAATGCTGATATTGCCACAATATCATAATTTTCACACCAGCATCTGCATTCAAAGTGGTTATACAGGCATTACAGCTGGTTGGATGCTAAGTGGTGCTATGGGGCATTTTTTTCTGAGCAAAGATCAATGTTTCTGGTTTTACTTATTTTTATTGCCAATATTTAGTGATGGCCTCAGATGCAGGATAATTTCACTTGCATGTATCATATTTGGTTATTACCACAGCAGTGCTTGTGGTTGAAAAATGCACTTCTTGTGTATGAAAATGTACTCTATTCATGGGAAGCAGAAAGACTGCAGGATTAGCTTGACACATATTGGTGACTGTGGTGACTATACTTTAAGACTACTCTATTTGTTAGGATATTGATATACAAACTGTTGTTGTCAAGTAAAGTTTCATCCATAATGCTACTTTAAATCAGTGACCCTCATCCTATGTCATGAAGTCACACAATGTAGCCTAATATAGAAAATGATTATACTTGCTGATCCGATATTAATGCAGTTTGTTTTCTAAACAATTCAGCTTTACAAAAAGGGTATTAGTTAATAGTATTTTTATATATTGTGTTATGAACAAACATGAATAACAATCAACAAAAGTACATCTATAAATTAATCGGTTAAAAGGTTTTTATCCATTTTTAATTGGTTGTTTATTGTTCAAGATACTTCATTACAATACTAATGTTAATGAATTAAACATTATTGTGAAGTGTTGACTTACAGAATTGTGACTCATAGCTAATGACACATTAGCTTCTTACAGTACACAAATGTAAATTATTATTTTTTACGTTGTGGAACCATTTTCCATCCTAAACTAATTTGTTATTCCTCATACCTTTCATAAAGTTAAATACAAGTATTTTTTTGTTTTTGTTTTTGATATGATGCTCTCTTATTTAAAACAACCATGTAGGAGAAACCTACTTATTTCCATTTACCTTCAGCTGTCCTCCAGTCCAAATGATCTCTTTAGTATTAAGCTCTAAGCGCTGGTCAGGGGGCAGTGAGGCATCATAGTATCCCACAGATTTAAATTGGAATGATCCATCAGAGTCCTGCTGCCAGTTCACAACTTCATATTGTGCTACTGCACCACCAGTGCTGTCAAACCATACACGATCACCCATTTTTATAGTGAAATTGACCCTTTTCAGAGCCTCAACCACCTAGCGAAAAAAGGGACAGTTTTGATATTATCACTGAGGCATTTAACATATCCAATAAAAATATGTTTCCCTTTTTTCTCTCTTTCTATTCATCTGTCTTTTATCTTTTACCTCCTGCGGTTGTATTGTCAGGCTTTTCTCACAGCCTTCTGGTTCTTTGCACTCAAGTAGCTTGTGCAGTGAATGAGCTACAGCATAAACTGCTTTGTAGACGTTGCTTGCATATCTTTGTTCAGGCACATCTTCATTGTAGTTTTTTAGTGCAAATATATCCTCATATCTGCTGCAACTTAATGCATATCGAGTAGAATTCTCCTCACCTTTTAGGCATGGAAAAGCTGTATCCCAGAATGCTTTTCTAACATAATCTGCAAACCCTTCAATATTTATTTTTCTCACTGCAAAGCCAAGTGACCCTCCCAGGGAATGAAAACATTTGGATTGATATAATTCTTTGTAGTTATCCATGATTCTACACCAATCATTTGGAAGCCTGTAATGTTCTGAATACTTAACTGATCAATAAGTAAGCCCATCTCAACAAATGAAACAAAGGCAACAATCACTTTTGCTGTGCCTCGTTCTATTGTGTCTACCACTTTTTTAAGTTTTTCTGGCTCTGTTCGGTAGAATTTCACAAGTACTCTACACAAATTCCCTCCTCCTGGGCTATTTTCAGAAATATGGACATTCCATTATTTCCATAGTCATTGTCACTGTTCACAGCTCCCACCCAAGGCCAGCCAAAGTGTTTGACTATGTATACAAGTGCTCTGCTCTGGTGATAATCACTAGCAATAGTCCTGAAGAAAGAGGGGTAATCTTTCCTATTACTGAGACATTCACATGTGGCTGAGGGACTTATCTGAAAAAGAAATCACCGGAGACAATGATACAATCATCAGTATGGTGATTATGTCAAACATGTAGTGTCATCGCTCCTTACCACTGGAATTTTAAAAGGTCCTGTAGTTCTGGACAAAATCACTGTGGCAGAAGACTCTGATTCACCTATGATAGCATGTAAAGAAGACTGTCCATTGCATCTGTGTCCTGCTCCAAACTCCTGACCATTCATCAGTCCCAAAGTTGCACTCATGGTAGACAGTCTTGAACCACATGTATCATAGATTCGATAACCAATAGAAACATTTGGGAGCAAACTTTTGCTTCTGTTAATCTCCTCAATTGCGAAAATCATGATTTGTGCTAAACGATAATCTCTCAGATTCACACTGTGAAAATAAACATTAAATCAGTTAGCTAATTAGAAACTAACTTAACAAACCGTTTCCAATGTAACAAACCTGGAGCATGATAGAAGTTGAGGTTTTTGTGTAAACTCAAAAGAAGGTAATGTTTCTTTTCTGTGGATTGCAAAAATTCCTCCAATAGTTACATCTCCATCCTTAGAAAGCAGAGGGAACTTAGGGTCTCCCATTGTTTGACAAGGAGGTGTTCTGCCTTTGTATGAAGTTGATGGAAATGCAGGAGTATATAAAGAAAGAGAAGCATTCCAATAAGTGTACTCTGCAGTGATGCCAAAAGCAAAGTATATGAGACCGTATTTGCACTCTTATAGACATAATTAATATGGTTGACTGACTGAGAATGTAGCCAATGACCCGATTGGACAAATTAATCCGGTCAAGCAGAAGTGTATAAACCAGAGGTTTTCTCACGCTGTCATAAGCTAATGAATTGTGAGATTAGGTAGTATCTAGTAAAGCATTTGAAAATTCTACTCAAAATACATCTAACATGTTCTTAGCCTCATCTTTTGTCTAGTTTCTAAGTCTATGCACATATGATCTTTGAAAAACATATTTTGGCATATTTTGTAACCCTCATAAGAAGTTCTTATAGGATTGTAATTCTTATAAATTCCAATGTTAATAGCTTATATTATTATTATTATTATTATTATTATTATTATTATGTGATATAATATTATTGTATTTTATATTATTCTTCCAGCAGCAGCGGCTCGCCCATAAGGGCGCTGGGGCGCCGACCTCCCTGCCAGTTTTTTATTTTTTATTTATTTTTTATTTAATAATAATACGTTTTTAATAATCTCTCATTTTGAAAAATAATCTGTGTTAATGACATGCTATTAATGGTTTTACTTTAGAATGTGTTTATAACTCTCCAGAATGATATTTGCATTCACTTCATGTTGGTGTAGTAGTAGCCAATAGGCTGTCTTCCCTGGGCTCCAGTTCGCTCAGCCCTACAGTGCTGGAATTTAAGCCAATGGTTCCCCTGTTGCTACGCAATTTTTTTATATTTTGCCAATCATCGTCGTCGTCGAATTTTATGGTTTCGGGGCTCTGAAAATATCGCCCGTCGTACCAAGATTAGAGCAGTGCACCTTCTGCGCCTGCGCGGGACATTTACCTCAGAGGAGTGCGAGTGCAGTATGGCAGCGCCGGCGACGTCGAGTAGCATTAATGTAGTCGTGGGAGTTGAGCTAGCCCCAAATTCAGTTAAATCTCTACACCTGTATCCCTTCGAAAGAAGAACATTAGCTGAAAAACTAATTGTAAAAGAACTCGGACCAGACAAGCCAGAGGTGAATATATGGTTTTCTCCTTCAGTGATTCTGCTTGTTAACTGCTTGTTAATGGTTAACTTTTTAGGAATTAATTAGATTAATACTCAGTTCAAATTTTTTAAATTTAATCAATAATATTGCTTGTAATCTGTTGCCACAATTTTTAGTAAATATAGCGTATTCATTTTTATGCTGTCATTCTCTTACTCACTCAGTCTCTCTCTCTCTCTCACTCAGTCACACACACAATGTTTCACACACATTTGCCATTAAAATAGTGATCTCAGTAGGAATGTAACAGTATGTTTGCTTTGCTTTTTTTTTGTTGTTTTGAAGTTCTGAGCTGGATTACTGTGTTTCCATACTAGTTAAAATGTTAAAATCATCTTTCTTCTCATACTTGGTGTTCTTCAAGAATGTTGTCCCACCCTTTCTTTGAGAGCCTTCTCTCTTTCTCTTGTGTCAACACACTGTTATCCATTATCCAATTTGTCTACAGTGAACTTTTAAAATATATTTAGTCTACAGCTGGGGATTGATTAAAGAACTAGATTGTTGTATTCCCTATTATAATTTATTGTTATGCGTTTGCACTTTTTCTATTCTGGACACGGACACTGAGCATAATAAACTTGCAACTTGTTCATTATCATTACCTGTGCAACTGTTGATTTCTACATGGCAGTTCAATTAATATTGTCTTTTTAGACCATTGGTATTGACTGGTTTGAGTTATTTTATTGGTATAAGCAAGGGACATGGGTGGCCTAAAATGCACCAGAATGCAGGAAATCACAACTATGAAATAAAAAAAATTCTGGGGGAGGAGCCCCCAGACCCCCCGCACAAACAGCCCCACCTAAAATATTTTTCATCAGCCGCCACTGTCTTCCTGTCATAATCTTGCATATAACCTGAATTTAGTAAATCTGCCTAGCAATTGTAGATCAGTCATGAACAGGTAATTGTGATTGGTTAACAATTCAAGCTCCGCCCTGCTATGCTCGGTGTGTCTGTGTGTGTGTGTGTGTGTGTGTGTGTGTGTGTGTGTGTGTGTGTGTGTGTGTGTGTGTGAGCATGCATAATGGAGTTAACATGGAACAACTGGTTTGATTTACTGCAGAATACTGGTGAAAATCAAGCCTGTTAAAGTGAAAGTGAGCCAATAAGTGGTCTTCTAGTGCCCCTGCTGTTCATTCTACTTATTAATAAAATCTTTTCACTGGTGCTTTGCATTCATATTTAGACACTTTAAAGTCACTTATATAACAATTACTATTATAAGACAATCATATTTTTTCAGAGTTTATCACTTAATTTGTACTGAAACTTCACATCAATGCTAGCAATGTGGTAAATCATGCTAGCAATGTGGTATATGCAGACTATAATGCTAATTTACAATGTGTCTTGTAAATTCAATCATCCGTCACAATCCACTTTCACTGTGTCTACACCTGGCGCGACTGGCCATGTCCACTTCTACAGGTGTGATTGTGTTAATCAACCTCAAAGGAAAGTAATGTGTACATTGAATACCTTGAATGCGTCGAGAGGCGACATGCAAAGTGAGATATTTTAAGCCTGTATTTGTTATCATTTTGATGATTATGGATTACAGCTTATGAAAAACCCAAATTCAAAATTAGAAGTGTGAAAAGGTTTTCATAAGCTAAGCCTTATAATCATCAAAATTATAACAAATAGGCCTACAGGCTTGAAATATCTCCCTCTGCATGTATGATATAATATATTAGTTACACCTTTTAAGTTGAACTACTGAAATAAATGAATTTTGCACGATATTCAAATTTTTTGAGTTTCACTGTAGCCTACATACCAGACGCAGAGTGCTCTCCCCAAACTGCGCGCTCCTTTCAAAATCATAAATTTAGCTTCAGGTCTACTTCCAAAGGTCGTTTTTATCAGTGCCATCAATGTTTTTACTGTTTTAGATGCAAGTATAGAAATCAAAACAGTCCATAAACTATAATTACACCGCAAACTCGCGAAAACTTCAGTCAACACAGCTTTCGTGCGTGACCCGGAAGTAAATGGCGCGTCCAGCCTCTTAACCGTGGCAGTGTCAGTATCTCCGCTGTGAGTGGTCCGGCTGATGTGATTGACGTGTGACTGTGAAGCTAAGACCTGGAGTTGGAAAAAAATAACAACATATTTATATCGCATTACTTTAAACAGGAATGTGTGATAAGTGGCATATATGTGTCATGTGAAAGATAACATCCTAAGCTAAAACGTCATTCGATCTATGATTTTCTCACAATGAAATAAACTACATCGGCAAATTCCTTAGAATGAGAGTTTTCTTGTGATATGTGGCTTGACTATTTTGTGAAATGTATAAAAAAAACATATATTTTTTTAAATATTTCTTCACAATCATAAAGCGGAAATTCTGGTCTGGGATCATTTATAGGCTTCCCTATATGGTATCACCATGGTAATTTATGAAATCACTTGAAAGCTTAGAATTTAAACTTTACAACCAATAGGATAACTTTTGTTTTTACGTATTAAATTAAATATTAGCTTAAATATGCATTAATGCATATTTAGGCTAATATTTAATTTAATACGTATCATAAAAACAAAAGTTATGCTATTGTTTGTAAAGTTTAAATTAAGGTTTCAAATGATTTCATAAATAACCATGGTGATACCATATAAGGAAGCCTATAAATGATGTGTAAACATTATAACGAAGATTTTCTTCTTAACCCTCTGGGGTCTGAGGGGTTTTTGGGGTCCTTGAGATGTTCTGACATGCCCTGACATTTGTGCTTTTTTCAGTTGCTTATAAAGATATTAATGGCAAAGGTATAATTACACTCTATTTAGCACAAACAGGGCTACCATAATATGTGAGCAACATGCATGTACATGTTTGTATTTTTGAGAGAAATGTAAGCTTAGCGTTAAGTTCTGCCAGGAAGACTCAATCAGCGCGTCATGTTTTAACTCACTTCTAACCAATCATGTGTTAACACTCTCAGTATAAAGAATGGTACTAACATTCGTCTGAGTTTGCAGATACTGACGGCGCCAATTACGCTCCCTTTAGGTTCGCTCTCTCGCGTTTCGATTCCAACCATAACAACACAAGTCAAATATCGTTGATTAGATCTCAGCAACTTTCGCGGTGCGTGAGTGCGACACACTCGTGTAGGAAACAAGCGTGTGGCAGCTTGAAATCTCATGAGAGACGATTTCACACAGGGTTTTTTCAAGTTCAAGTTCCACTTCAAGGTTTTATGTTGGTAGGCGCTTCAGCGGCCACTGTTTACATGTCCCCATTACTGTGATTAAACTTCATTCAGGTAAGTATATAACTTGATACTCTACTGTTCCCTTCATCAGCGGTAAAGTTAAATAGCGACTGTGTGACGTGGTAGTTTTCATTTATTAAAAAATAAAATAATAATAAATAAAAAAAAGGAATAAAATTAAAACAAGCTTAAGAGCAACTTAGATATTAATCGGCTTTATATGCGCCATATATTACAGCTCGCGCTCCTCATCTACTCACTCAACATCGTGAGAGTGCACTCCGTCTTAAAGGAGCAGTAGCCTAGGCCTACCTATCCAACTTGTTTTACGCTTTTCTGAATTTGGTATTGCTTCGGCATTCATGGACTGGAGATGTTTTGTCAATCACTTCCCGACCGCCGGGAAGATCTCGACTTATACCTAGATGATTGCAGACTTCAACCAATCAATAGGGGGAATATTATTTGATGTATATCTCAGCTCGTTTTCAAACATTACAACAGCAATTAATGCCGTTAAATTTTAACTTATTTTTAACTTTTATTTAAAAATAAAAAAATAAAAAATAAAAAATTTTTTTTTTTGAAAATGATACATGTAAATATATGACCATTTCATAAAGAAAGAAGCTGATCCTAAAGGAAGCAAGTTGTCATTGGACGTTATGCATTAGTAGTCATGGTTATGAAGGATGTTGGGCTTATATGGGTAGGCCTATGTTGCAGGAGTATATAATACAAAGGAAATAAATTAAACACACGGATACCTGTAATAGTCAAAGGCTTTTTAGCTCTCGCTTTATGCAGTCAATGCAGAACAGATGTTTCCTCTTCTCTCGTCATACTGTGTGATTTTATTGGTAAATACATTAAATCTGAACATTGTCAGAAAGTCTTTAGTTTCATTGTCATGAAATTTTGCACATTTTACACCCAACTTTCATTACTGTAATGTGTCGGGTATTGTATTTTTCATAATGTTTTTCATTACTGGTTAAAATACTGTAATTGGTTTACACACAAACACAAATGAATGGAAATATCTACTAAAATTTGTATTAATAAGTATTTGGTATTTGACACCGCATGCCAGTTTTCAAGTTAATCGGACTAACTGTTGCGTAGCTATAGAAGTTTTCATGTTTAAAAAATAATAAATAATCATTTAAAAGCACCACCAAGTGGACAGTCACTGCTTCTTTTTTCACACGACCACAGACTGAGCCAATCCGCAAGTGTACAGAGTTTGGTGAAATTTTCTCATTCCATTCAAGAGTGATAGTCGATTTAGTAAAAGTGGCCGTGCCCACTTCGCATGTTTTGTCGTCCCATCAAGGATGTAATCGAAATATCTACTTTTTATTTTATTTTTATTTTTATTATTGACAATCACACTCCAGAAAATCTTTCTGTACTGGTTTGGTTCCAGCCGGGTGAAAATCCTTGTAGTTGTAAGCAAAAGTAGTTTTTTTTCTGGAAATCCAAAATACCCAGAAAGGGTGACGATCAAATTTGAGACATGAACATGAGACGCTTGTTCGTATTGATCCAATGTTTCCGGTGATATAAGACAATTGAGTCTGCGACTAATGGTTTAGGAGTTATGAGTGATTTCATACTTTTGATCGCTGTAGCGCCACCATCAGGCCGATTAGGGTGAGCTGACGGTGTAGATGGGGTGGTTACTACCATCCCTCAAAGTTTCATGTCTCTCTCTACGTCTTACCGTTTGATCTGCCCGATCACTTTTAGGGTAGAATGCTGATCTACGACACAAACAGCTCCAAGTAGAAAGTCACGTTTTGTCATCCCGAAATGCAGCATGTGTAACATGAAGATGCACAATGCTATAGCATTCAAAGACATTGACATCACAAATATGCAAATAAAAATCTTATTCTTAATTGTTAACTCCGGGTGCAGTAAGAGCAGTGTTAACGTTAAGCAAGATAACTCAGGATTCAGTTTATGCTGGGTTTAGAATGACCCAGAATTAACTTGTTCAAGTGTAAAAAGCAAGTGTGTAAACAGCCTATTGTGTGTGTGAACATGGTTGACCCTTGTTTGCATAGAGTCAGGAAATGCTATCATATACAACCCCTGCTTAATACGTCTGTTCAGTCTTCAAACTCTCCATTTGCACTGAGTACTAGTGAAGAAAGCTGCTGCGAACAAGGTATGAGAGTTTTTACATATTACTTGATGAGTTTGTAAAATGTAGGGCTATGAAAGAGAAGAAATGGATAGGTTTTGGGACAAAATGTTTGTGTGTTGGTCGCTTGGAGCAGGTTGTATCACACAGGACCTTAGTGGACCCTTATTTCACAGGATGCTGCATTTTAAGCTTGGTAAATAAGTTCACATTATATTTACTCATTTGTATGATTTAAATGTTCACAGATTTTTCTATTCAAGGGACTCACTTGGTTGCCATGGCCAGCGATCTCTCGGCCGTGAATAAAACTTCACTCGTACAAAGGCAACTCGAGAGTAATGTCAGGTGTACACTGCACAGCTGAGAAATAGATTCTGCGCTCAAAAGTCAACAACAGAATATCAAGTGTGATTGAGCTTGTATCTTATCGGTATGCCGTCACCTTACTTCAGGTAAGTATTGTAATAGGATTAATAAGATTAAGATTTAGTGGTTATTAAAAAAAATAAAAAAATATTGAGCCTGCTCAGGCTTCGTTCATTCACGCTTTACAGAAATTATCCTATAGTGGCTGCTAACATCCTTTTGGGTCCGAAGTGGTGGCAAAAATTACGTTGTATGTGCTAACAAAGATCGGTTGCATCAAGGCAGATCTTCTCATTAGACGAACATGCTATTCCTGAGATGTTTATCTGGCAATCAGTAGTCTCCAATTTCATGATTAAGGTTGCGTGAGCACATTCCTGACCACTGCAATGCTATAGCTACACACTTTAGTTTTCAGGTGGCTCTGCCCTTCAGCAACCCTTGTCCATCACCCTGTCTCTTCTAACAGTGATCATGTAAATTGGTCGCTCTGCTCAATCCAGCTAGACCATATATCACTGGAGGCATGGCTCCCTACATCTTAAAAGCTTATAGTTCTGCAGTATTTGTTTATAATGTTTCGGTTTTCTTTTCAGATTCCTTTATTTCCCATCCTGATCACGGCCGGTTGTTCCTTCCTAGTCTACAATTACGAAATCATGTGTGGTGGATCTCCAGTGTCCCCAGGGTGTGTGTGAGGGGTTTGACTTGGAATGCTCCAAAGATATTTTCATCTACAATGCTGGAATTGTCATTTGAGTGTGAGTAAAGTGCATTGTTTTTGTCTGTCCCTTTGGATGCAGTCAGGCTGCTGCTCCCCGGCACAGGGGGTTGGAGTTTCAACAGCTCGTTTTGCAGCTCCGATTACTCTCAGACATTTTCAAAACTTTTAGCTTCGTTCAAACCTACTCAGAGATGGAGAGACTCAGAAGCGTCAACATGTAGACACTGTTTCTGGATGGTTAGTTGATGAATTATGTAGCTTATGCGTAGTAATCTTCTAGTCATCACTATCTCATCCTGTCTCGATATGCTATAAATCATATTTTGGGAGCTGGATTTATGTAACTTTAGGGTTTGCAATGCCGCTTATCCGGAAGAGATGCTGCACAGTCCCTCTCAGCGTTGCTGTAGTCCTTACAAAGCAATCTCTTTAAATTAAGTCCTCCATGCTTGACTTTGTGCATTGTAACTTTGCAGTTGTTGAAATGCTTTAACAGCAACATTACAGAAGCGGAATCCATTTAACCCCCCTTTTAATTGCCTTCCATTCGAAATGGTCTTCTCTTTTATTTTCATATTCTATTGTAGCCATGTTTTAACAGCATTCATGGCTCATGCACCCAGGTGAATTTACTTCAGATCTAAACACTCCGATCTTGCCATGGTCTTTCTTTTTCTGATTCACGTTCTCGCTTAATTTCTTTACTCTTTCTTAAGCACTCCAAATAACTAAAGTTCTGGTATCACATTTACAAATTCTAAAATTAGCAATTATTTTTGTCCCTTCTATCTATGATTAAATTCCTAAAATCCTCCCTAGATTCTCAGATTACTCCCTCTATTTCCCTACCTAACGAAGCATCTCTCTCTAAAGCCTGGTTCAGGACTGATCTAGTTTCTGTCCTCAAAAGCTACAGCTGTCTCCCTTTCAGCATACCGGTCATTCCTGCAGGATCGGGGCAGCCACTACAGCAGCCAAATGCGGCATTTCTACTTCAGCTATCAAGATGCTGGGCAGATGGTTTTCCTCTGCATTCAAGTCTTATTTAAGAAATTTGTTTATGTGGTCTATCACGACCTGGCGCCTCAATGGCTTTTATGTGCAGCCTATCAGGGTCAAGTGGTCCATCGCTGCTTCGTCTCTATGTGGTCATCACGACCTTGTGCTTTATAGCTATTATGTGTGGTCTTTGGACCTTGTCTTTATGTTGTCTATCACATCATGTCTATGCACAGCAAATTTGGTATTATGGTCCATTGAGGCCTTGTCTAAGTGGTCATCATAATCGAGCAATATTATGGCTTTCACGTATGGTCTATCGTGACCTTGTCTTTATGCAGTTCATTTTTTAATATATAATAAAAATAAAAATAAAAATAAAAAAAATGCTTTTCACGTTATTCTTAACTTTTCTTTCTCATTCCAGGAACTGCAGGATCCATGACTGGTGGGTACTCTTACTTACAGTTCTTCGGGGGTGGGCTCCGTCCCGGCGGAGGTATTCCTCCACCTATCTTTGGGGGTGGGCTCCGTCCCGGCGGAGGTGTTCCTCCGTCCCGGCGGAGGTGTTCCTCCACCTATCTTTGGGGGTCGGCTGCGCCCCTGCCTTCATCTTCAGGCGGGATTTGCAGATTCCGTTACCCTCGCATTGCTTGCTAAGGACGGGGCCTACGCCAAAGACTTTATAAAATTATGCTTGCTGAGCTATTAATACATTTACACTTGTTATATCATTTTATCTCCCGAGTCTTTCTGGTAGAACAGCTCCAAGTAGAAAGTCACGTTTTGTCATCCCGAAATGCAGCATGTGTAACATGAAGATGCACAATGCTATAGCATTCAAAGACATTGACATCACAAATATGCAAATAAAAATGTTATTCTTAATTGTTAACTCCGGGTACAGTAAGAGCAGTGTTAAACGTTAAGCAAGATAACTCAGGATTCAGTTTATGCTTGGTTTAGAATGACCCAGAATGAACTTGTTCATGTGTAAAAAGCAAGTGTGTAAAAAGCCTATTGTGTGTGTGAACAGGGTTTTTTTTTTTTTTTTTGATGAAAGTTGAGCCTTGCTCGCATAGAGTCAGGAAATGCTATCATATACAAGCCCTGCTTAATACGTCTGTACACTCTTCAAACTCTCCATTTGCACTGAGTACTAGTGAATAAAGCTGCTGCGAACAAGGTATGAGAGTTTTTACATATTACTTGATGAGTTTGTAAAATGTAGGGCTGTGAAAGAGAAGAAATGGATAGCTTTTGGGACAAAATGTTTGTGTGTTGTTTGGAGCAGGTTATACCACACAGGACCTTAGTGGACCCTTATTTCACAGGATGCTGCATTTTAAGCTTGGTAAATAAGTTCAGGAGACACTAAATTGATTAATGTGAAGTATGCAAACATGTAGATATATAATATTATGATGTATATGATTTGGTGAAGGCCAGCTGGGCAATGTAAGAAGCTGTAAAGCCCTCATTCATTGTTAGTGTTTGAGTCCTGTTGACTTACTGTTACACCAGATGTGAAGCAACAAAAGCCAATAGAACCCAGACAGCAACATAGTGTCGGCCCAGATCCGGTCCACATCTGGGCCGTGTGGAATCCAAGTGTACCAGATGTGAGCCCATAATAATCAGCCATACTGTCTACACTGGATGAGGCATGAAGCATCGTGACACGACAAATCTCCAACCGTAAACTGACCCCCCATTTTATTCTGACAAGTACGTGCTTCTCCAGACATGATGGACAAATGATTTTAGCAATGGTCGCTTCGTCCCGTCCGGTGTAGACAGTCTCAAGTGTAGACATGCTGTGGGAACACTAAAGACACAACAATCTGATGTTGCTAAAAGAAGAGAAATTGTTGTCCAGTGGAAAAGGTTTAATCTTGCTTGAGACTAATTCTTAGCATGCATGAGAAATGTGACCACAGTTCATCAGTGCAACACCTCCATGCCACCCTGATCTTATCAGTCCTTTGGGTGTCGATGAGTCACTAAAACTGTTTCTGAGCAGCACTTAAGAATTGTTATTTTTGTACTAACCAAAGATGAAAACAAACTGTTTTCAGAAGCTTTATTATAGGTATGGAGTGCATGAAGTGTATGTGTGTATGTATATGTTTGTCTATAGAGCTGTGATGGTTCCTGTGGTCGTGAGCGCCAGAATGACTCTTCTTCTCTCTCTAATCTTTCTGCTCTTGACTTCTGGTGAGTCACAGTTGTTATAGAGCTGTAAGCTTTTTTTTATGTGTTTTTTAAAGAGTGCATTATTTATCTATTTTACGGTCCACCAATCAGAAACACACTCAGTCTGTCAGTCATTTTAGCTGACATTGAGTTGGTTGACACGCAGAAGACGGGGCTTTGGTGAGAGTGTGTGGTTACGCTGACAAAATGGCTGAAATCGCTTAAAGCGCCTGTGGATGTGTTCGCTTTTCACAGTTCTGTGTCAGGTAATCATTTATGCTTTTCTGCAACACCCTTCTGCAGGACTTTTCACACTTCTCTCACTGTGTGTCATCTCTCCAGCAACAAGTGATAGACATTATTTAGCTGCATTTACACATAACTCATACTTGACCATCTATCTGCTTTGTATTTTGTGTTTCAGGAGTGTGATTTATGAAACTAAATCAATATGTGCTCTCAAAGGATCCTCAGTAAACATGTCATGCACATATAGATTCCCTCAGCAGTATAATCTCACAGATACATTTTGGATCAAGAAACCAGATGTAGAGATCAAAAGTTTAAAAGAATATCCAGAGTATAAAGACAGGGTTGAATACATTGAAGACAGACAAAACAAAACTGCCGTCCTCAGACTGCACAACGTCACTGAAAA
>FLSR01000118.1:0-18782 GCA_900092035.1 Leuciscus waleckii | reverse complement strand
TGATCTGTGATACACTGTATTTTGCGCCAGTTAAGACTCAGAAATAACGGTGAAAAAAATTTAATAAATTTCCACATAGACTAATTTATATGAATATATGAATATACTTGAATATATTTATATGAATATACTATTTATATGAATATAATGTGTATTTTCTGGTGGTATGTATAAATCAATTCTTTGGTCATAATAGGCAGAAGTGGCAACATTATTATTTTAAACTGGAAAGTGGCTGGGTTTAAACCATGGGTTTATATATCTCTCAAAATGTCGCTTCCTGAACCAGTCAGGCTTCGGACGTCATCAGTGATGTCATAGGTCTAAAGCGAAACAAGCCTCCATACCAGTGGCGGCTGCTGGTCTTTCAAAGAGGGGAAGCTCATTTTCGGCCTACATCATAAAAATTATTTATTTATTTATATGTAAATTCTACGTTCCTTTTCAAGAAAATGCTCTGTGAAAAATGAATGTAATAATATAATAAAGGTATAAATAATAATATAATAAAGTATAATAATAATGCTACTAATCATAAGATGTTTTTTTATTATTTTAATAATGATTTTTTTAATTATTACTAATAATAATATAAAAATATATAATAAGTAATAATATAATAAAGGTATAAATGTATAATTGTGTGAAATGTATTGTGAAAATTGGCTAGCAATTTCGACAAGCAAATACCAAGAAATAGGTTGCAGCAGTTTGTCTTTGAAAAATCCGCGATGGGACTGAGCCGAACAGCTTCAACATCAGCGACTTTTTATTGCATGAAATCGCTGTCAATCAAAAGGAGACGCAGCCTTTCGACAGACCCTCCAATCATCACGCAGAAGCCCGGAGTCCAGGCCAGCCCACTCATTCACGCCCAGAGACACTGAGCTTCCGGGGGCGGGACATAATCACAGCATTTATCCAATCACCGTCTAGTTTCGAAGCACTGAAAAAAACTGTTCAAAGCAGCCCCACTGAAGTCAATGGAAGCTGGGCTTCAACAGGGAAATGCACTGTGACGCTACGGGAATGTATGAGAAGGAAACCGAGTCAGCCGACCTGTTGTATGTAACTGATTCTGAACGAACTCGTCTTTGAGATGAACGTTTTCTAACGCATTTTTAGTCAATAAAATGTTAATACAATAGTACATATCTGACCATAAATTTTTTGACATTATAGGGGAAGCCGAGCTTCCCTTGCAGTCTTAAAGAAATCGCCACTGCTCAGATCCCACTCCAAAGTATATTTTAGAGTTCATCCCTAAAGTGGCTTAATTGTCATAGAGAAGAAGAAAGTCAACCGTTATATTGTTTCTTCACCATTTGGATGATCACATCCTAAGCAAATGATCATCATCAATTGTAGAATGGGAATGGGTGTGGGACACAGAGAACCGTCTCAGACAATGGGGTGTCAGAACTTCATTAACATACAGATCACAGCTTTTATAACAGAGCAACTTCATTTACATTAAGAGTGGTAAACTAACAGGATAAAGGTTTGAGTTGGGATGTTCTGTGTTCATTCTGACGCCGGTGAACCCAAGGTGCTTCGTGGACTTTGCCACTGCTATGCTGAAATAAACTTCATTTTTGAGATCTTCGACGTCCACATAATTTTTTCAAGTAAAACAGGCCCTGAGAGTTTCATTCCAGTCGGCCTCTGTTAACCTTGTCCGATTGGTGCTTTAACGTCATTGTCTGATGGCGGCCGTGTTTTTCGTGATACGCAAACGTCCTCAGAGACAATCACGGCACCTTGGACCAAGACATGTCAGTCTTGTCAGTTTTCAAGTCAATCGGACTGACTGTTGCGTAGCTATAGACGTTTTCATGTTTAAAAAATAGTAATTTTATAGCACCACCAAGTGGACAGTCGCTGCTTCTTTTTTCACACGACCACAGACTGAGCCAATCCGCAGGTGTACAGAGTTTGGTAAAATTATCTCATTCTGTTCAAGAGTGATAGTCGATTTAGTAAAAGTGGCCGTACCCACTTTGCATGTTTTGTTGTCCCATCAAGGATGTGAATTGAAATATCTCCTTTTTTTAAATTTTTATTATTGACAATCAGACTCCAGAAAATCTTTCTGTACTGGTTTGGTTCCAGCTGGGTGAAAATCCTTGTAGTTGTAAGCAAAAGTAGTTTTTTCTGGAAATCCAAAACTCCCAAAAAGGGTGACGATCGAATTCGAGACATGAACATGAGACGATTGTTCATCCTGAGCCAATGTTTCCGATGATATAAGACAATTGAGTCTGCGTCTAATGGTTTAGGAGTTATAAGCGATTTCATACTTTTTTTCGCTGTAGCGCCACCATCAGTCCAATCAGGGTGAGCTTTAGTGACGTTGTAGATGGGGTTGTTACTACCATCCCTCGAAGTTTCATGTCTCTACGATTTACGGTTTGATCTGCCCGATCACTTTTAGGGCAGGATGCTGATCTTTGAAAATCCTAACAAGTACAATAGGGTTTCAGTACTAAGCACTTGAACCCCTAAAAAGCGTTCACGTCTTTAAGAGCTGTAATGTTGCCATAGAAACACATAATTCCCTGTCCGACGATGCGAACAGCTTCAAGAACGTCACGTTTTGTCATCCTGAAATGCAGCATGTGTAACATGAGGATGCACAATGCTATAGCATTCAAAGACATTGACACCACAAATATGCAAATAAAATGTTTATTCTTAATTGTTCTTAATTGTTAACTCCGGGTACAGTATGAGCAGTGTTAAAGCAACACCAAAGATTCTTTTTTACCTTAAAATAATGTTTCCAAAATCGTTTCAGTGGTTCATCAACTCGTAACAGGGTGAACGGCACTTCTGCATTCGCTTTGCGACCCTCTATCGGCTATAACCGCACTATGCAAGTTTGCCAGATCGGGTAGCGGATCTGTAGTTCGAATGAGACATAAGAAACTACAAATTTGACTTGCTTTACGTCAAGCGTTACAATAGCGTACTCGGCAGGTACATATAAATGGAAGATACCTAGCAGCCAGGTAGCTTTTGAATTGTCATCATGATGGAGTCTGCAAATAAAAGGAAGGGTTTGATGTCGGAGGAGGCGAAGAAAAGAAAACGTGAGCATGATAGAGAAAGAGCTCGAACTAACCTAACTAGAGTGAACATTGGACCGGCTTACACTCGTTGGCGAGAGCTGAAGGAGGCTACAAGATGCAAGACTGACCCCGGATTTCCACCAACTGCGCAACGGCTGCGGATCGGCTCCGCTGCGTGTCGGCTCTGTGCTCCGCCGTCCTTCAATACTCACCAGGTCCGGATTTGTTTTGGAACGGCTGCGGCCATGACTGACAGCTGAAGTCACAAGGACCCATGAGATCTCGCGAATTCACAAATGTTTGCGCTATATAACAGGATGCCCTGTGCTGAATTGCTACAGAGCTCTCTGGAGGGCTGCGTTCCGACTCCGGCGATCCGGAGTCAGTGAAAATACACACATTGACTTTAATGGAAACCTATTGACTCCGCCGGCGTTCCGGAGCGGATCCGCAGCGTTCCGCAGCGTTCCGCAGTGGTGAAATTAGGGGTGATGGTAACTTGGCTTTGTTGTTAAAAAAGAATAGCAAGCAATGTCATTACTTTGTTTTTCTTCGTTTCTGATGTCACAATACATCATACTTTCATAAAATCATGCAACATACTCTACCTTGTCTGTGGCCATCGTTATTTCCAAAGCCGGTGCTGGATAAACAAATAGCGTGCGTGCGACAGTAGGCTAAATTATTTACGACAGCGGTAATGGACAATTCCGCTTCCAACCTGTAGGGGGACCGAAGAGGAAAAGTGCTCTAGTGTTTATGCTGGGTTCATACTTGCTCAAGTGTAAAAAGCCTATTGTGTGTGTGAACAGGGTTTTTTTATTTCATGAAAGTTGACCCTTGCTTGCATAGAGACAGGAAATGCTATCATATACAACCCCTGCTTAATACGTCTGTTTAGTCTTCAAACTCTCCATTTGCTCTGAGTACTAGTAAAGAAAGCTGTTGCAAACAAGGTATGAGAGTTTTTACATATTACTTGATGAGTTTGTAAAATGTAGGAGTATGAAAGAGAAGAAATGGAAAGCTTTTGTGACAAAATGTTTGTGTGTTGGTCGCTTCCCAGACAGCAATAGTGTCGGTACATGTGGTTTCAATGCGTACCAGATGTGAGCCGGATCTGGGCCGACAATTTGTTGCTGTCTGGGTTCACACAGGACCTTAGTGGACCCTTATTTCACAGGATGCTGCATTTTAAGCTTGGTAAATAAGTTCAAGAGACACTAAATTGATTAATTTGAAGTATGCAAACATGTAGATATATAATATTATGATGTGATTTGGTGGAAGGCCAGCTGGGCAATGTAAGAAGCTGTAAAGCCCTCGTTCATTGTTAGTGTTTGAGTCCTGTTGACTTACTGTTACACCAGATGTGAAGCAACAAAAGCCAATAGAACCCAGACAGCAACATAGTGTCGGCCCAGATGCGGGCCACATCTGGGCCGTGTGGAATCCAAGTGTACCAGATGTGTGCCCATAATAATCAGCCATACTGTTACATGGATGAGGCATGAAGCATCGTGACACGACAAATCTCCAACAGTAAACTGACGCCCCGTTTTATTTCTGACAAGTACGTGCTTCTCCTGACATGAGGGACAAATGATTTTAGCAATGGTCGCTTCATCACGTCCAGTGTAGACCGTCTCAAGCTGGTGTAGACATGCTGTGGGAACACTAAAGATAAAACAATCGGATGTTGCAAAAAGAAAAGAGATAATTTGTTGTCCATTGGAAAAGGTTTAATCTTGCTTGGGACTATTCTTAGCATGCATGAGAAATGTGAGAAATGTGACCACAGATCAGCAGTGCAACACCTCCATGACACCCTGATCTTATCAGTCCTTTGGGTGTCGATGAGTCACTAAAACTGTTTCTGAGCAACACCAAAGACGAAAACAAACTATTTTTAGAAGCTTTATTATAGGTATGGAGTGGATGAAGTGGATGTGTGTATTTATATGTTTGTTTATAGAGCTGTGATGGTTCCTGTGGTCGTGAGCGCCAGAATGACTCTACTTCTCTCTAATCTTTCTGCTCTTGACTTCTGAGCCCCTTTCACACAGAGATTCCGGAAAATACACGGATAAAGTGACACGGGATTTGACCCGGGTTTGTTTGATTTTGGTTCATTCACACTGCCAGTGATTTTCCGGAATCAGAGAGTGCGTTCACACACAACCCGTAAAAATCCCGTAAAGACACGTGACATCGACGTGACATAATGTCTCAGCAGCGTCTAAAGTTTGATTATGAGCTGCGATTTCTTTCTCGAGAAACCACGCTTGTGCATTTTTTTCTCTGATTCGATCATAAACTTGCACATTACGTACCGTTTCACAGCTGACGAACGATCCCGGCTTCAGCGTCATCACTACGACACAACATTATTATGGCTTTTGTTCACACAGCGCGCGTTATGGGACTGAACACAGCAATCTTACTAGGTCCCCAACCCGGCATCGATGCTGGCATCAGTCCCGGGTCATGTTTGCATTCACACAGAAGGCGTTCTGGCATTGCCGGCAATTTGCCGGGATCATCGCGCTGTGTGAAAGGGGCTCTGGTGAGTCACAGTTGTTATAGAGCTGTAAGCTTTTCTGTGTGTTTTTTAAAGAGTGCATTAACTATCTATTCAGCGCTCAGCGCTTGTCATTGTTATCCATTTAATGAACGCAACACCGCATTCCACAGTTCAGAGAGAGATCCCCCCCATCGAACCATAAGTAAGTCATAAAACACAGAAATGGCCAAGAAACCCTGAGGTGATCCCACTGCATAAATCCAAAGCCTTATCAGGAGACGAAGGATGCAAAGATGGTCCCATGGCCCAAAATCACCACAGAGCTTAAAGGTGCATATTGTAATATTTAGGAGGATCTTTTGACAAAAATGCAATATCATATACATAACTTTGTTTTCAGTGGTGTATAAAGACCTTACTTAAAGGATTATGTAACATAATGTATCTGACTCTGGGTCAATGCGAATTAGCTCAAGGATATAGGGAATTTTGGAAATATTAATAATCATAACTCATGGTCATAATTCATAAATCGCATATACATTTACTTTATCAATTATCGAGATTACCTTGTTCTGTAACTGGTCTAGTCATCAGTCATTCGTCCAGCGAATAAATGTAAGATTATCACAGTTAAGAAGGGGTATCCCTGTTTACAAACTCCAAGAAAGTTTATCTTCTGGCCGTGAACATAAAACTTTTGGGTTTATGAATTAAATCTACTCAAAGTAGTCTATAATATCGAGCGTGTAGCTTAATTAGATCTTTTGCATTTCATTGACTTCATAAAGGTGGATTTTCAAACAAAGGGACAGTCAAAGTATGAATGGGTTTTAATAAATGTCAAACTAGAGATTACATGAGCTTCAACTATAAACGTACGTAAAAATGCAAACAATAAAACAAACAAACATTTAAACAAACAAGAACATAAGAAATAACGTGATCAGAGTGAATGAAATGAAAGAGAGAAAATAAGGAGAGAGAGAGAAAAATAGCTGGTAATTATTACAGACAGAAACCTAATTTCAAAAGACACCTGGAGTCAGCTTTTAGAATGATCATTAGCCTACTTGCAAGTTGTTTCTCTGTTCGAGTGCTGGACTGAGAGGCAGGAAGCGCGGACGGTGTCCTGTGGGTGCTGCGTCTTCTGGTGTCGCGGGAAGCTTAAAAAGGCTCACTGAATGTAACGTTTACCGGAAAATAAGATTCATCTCCCGTGAAGGAAGAGGCAAATATATATATCTTAGTTGCAAAGAACGGCAGCTACGACTCGAACATGTGTTTGTCCGATGGAGAAGGCCGGAGCCTTTTCAGATGTTCCTTGGAGAAGCGTTGCGCGGGGGAGAAGAGGAAGAAGGGAAGAGAGTGAAAGAGGAGAGGGTCTCTACTTTTAAAGGACATCTGCTTACGCCCTCTTTTTGGGACAACAGCAAATTGGATCTTCTGATCTGAAGCGGGGAAAAAAGTTTCTTTGTTTGTGAAGAAACGCCTACTTTGACTGTCATGTGAGAGATCGAATTTAACATTCATATTTAGAAATATGGTATTTCCTAGAATAAATGCATATTATTGTACTTTGCAGTCAAGATTCGTTTTTTCCATTACATTGACACCTCGAATGATGTTTTTGCATGACAGAAATACAGGGTTACATAATTTCCTCATAATCACTAGCATATTGAATTTGATTAACATAATAACGTTGCATAGATACCTCAGACATTATCTGGCCAATTATACACACATAAAAATACATATCAAAAGCATTCGTAATGGCTATTAGATTTGGGTTCTTTGTAAGAACTTTAATCTCAGAGTCTGTGTGTCTGATAGGAAAGTCTTTGTGTGTGTGTGTGTGTGCGTTCTCCTCGGGTTACACACAGATGTATTTGTTTGAAGCTCACCACGTGGTGCTGCTTGTTGATTTTAAGGAGGGGGTTTCGCTCATGTGCCATAAAAACCCCCTCTGGGGATTCATAAACTTGTAATTAGGACAGTCCAAGCAGCCTGGTCAGCGCCACGGACTAATGTCAATGACGCTTTTGTCTTTGCAGACAAAACGGGGATGTGTTTGATAACCTCATGATTCACTTGATGCAGAAACCATCTGTCGGAGTTTAATTATCATGTCATTGTCGCTACAATTAGTTCACCTTCAATTTTTTGCTGATAATTTACTCACCCCTATGTCATCAAAGATATCCATGTCTTTCTTTCTTCAGTCTAAAAGAAATTAAGGTTTTTGAGGAAAACATTCCAGGATTTTTCTACACAGAATGGACTTCAATGGCAACCAAATATTCCAATATTAAAAGAAGGTTCAAATGTCCGTCTCAATGCAGCTTCAAATGCTCGACACAATCCCATTCGAGAAATAAGGGTCTTATCCAGCGAAACAATCGGTTATTTTCACAAAAAAAAAAAAAGCTTGTCGTGTACCATCTCTGAGATGCGCCACGCATTGCGTCATCACGTTGGAAAGGTCACGCGTCACGTCATCTATCTAAGTTATTTACTCCGGTTCAAAAAGGTAGGGAAGGGCTAAAAACTCCATCTCATTTTCTCCTCCAACTTCAAAATCGTCCGACTTCTTTGTTTTAATTTTTATTTAAATATTTTTTGGTGACCTTTCCAACGTGGTGACGTAATACGAGGCGCATCTCAGAGATGGTACAAGACGGGCATTTGTGGTTAAAAAGTATATATATATTAAAATGTTTTAGAAAATGACTTATCGTTATATTTTCATAGTCGATTAATCTGTTGAATATTTCCTCAATTAATTGATTAGTTGTTTGGTCTATCAGAAAAATGTGGATCAGTGTTTCCCTGTAAATGGAAAAAGTCTTTAACCTGGTGCAGGCTTGATTCCCTCTGAATCTCTTGTACAGTTGGGTGTTGACATGCTCCCTACATTAAATCAGCTGCCTGTAATTAATAAAAATAAAAAAACACTTTTTTTTTGCATCGTTTTAATAATTTCCTGTTGCGGCTGCGATCAAGTTTCATTCTCGCGCAGCTTGTCTAGTAACTTCACGAGCGTGTTTTCTGCTACGTGTGTGCGCCGTTCTCTTGTTCCGTGTGTGTGTGTGTGTGTGTGTGCTCTTCGATACCAATCTTTCATTTGAAAGTCACGTGTCCTGTATCTGTAAAACCGCATTTTTCCATTTTAAAAATATATCTAAATTACGTCATATGCTCTCATTGACAAATGCGGAACAATTAGTCCATGTGTTCATGACATCAAGGCTAGATTATTGTAATGCTATTATGGGTGGTTGCCCTGCACGCTTAATAAACAAACTACAGCTAGTTCAAAACGCAGCAGCTAGAGTTCTTACGAGAACCAGGAAGTCCATATTAGCTCAGTTCTGTCAACACTGCACTGGCTCCCTATTAAACATCGTATACATTTTAAAATATTGCTGATTACTTACAAAGCACTAAATGGTTTAGCTCCGCAGTATTTGAGCAAGCTCTTAACGGATTATGGTCCTTTACGTCTATTGCGATCTCAAAATTCCGGCCAGTTGATAATACCTAGAATATCAAAATTGACTGCTGGTGGTAGATCCTTTTCCTATTTAGCACCAAAACTTTGGAACAGTCTTCCTAACATTGTCCGGGAAGAAGACACCACTCTGCACATCTCTTTGACTTAGCATACACATAACACATAGACTTTTATAATTAAATGTTAGGCTGCATAGATTAGGTCAGCCGGAACCGGGAATACTTCCCATAAATCCTGATGTACTCGTTACATCATAAGAAGAATGGCATCTACGCTAATTTGAGTGTTTTTGTTTATCCCAAGGTTTTTTCGCAGCCTGCCGGATCCAGGCCGTATCCAGATCTGATGAAGGACCTGCGCCTAGACCCGATGTCATAGCGGGGTGCTAAAGTGCCAACTAGTTTCTCCTTATGGAGGATCCCTTTACCACGCTACAGATAAAGCGTTGTCTGGAAAATTCGGTTCGCGTATCTACCCCGAAGAGATACTATTCTGTATCAAAATGTTAAGGCTAGACAAGTAGTTTTTTAAGGCTTGGTTTGTAGGGAATTACAAACCTGCGCACATATATTCAAACGCGCATACCAATAGACTGAACTCGTAACACGCATGTGCACGCCATCAGCGTTCTCACAGGTTTCGCGTTTAAAGTCTGTGTAGTTTCCTGTTAAAACGGTGTGTCGTGTTAGCGACCCCTAAGTTAATAACTAATGATCGTTGCGACGGAAGTGAATCAATCAAATTAACTTTAGCTGAAAAATAACTTTATTCAAGAACTGCTATAAAGCCAAAACAATCTCTGTTACTTTAAACTATCCTTGTATCTCTGTAAAGCTGCTTTGGAACAATCTACATTCATTGTTAAAAGTGCTATATAAATGAAGATGACTTGACTTGACTTGACTTGACTTGACTTGACTTGCAAAATAAAGAATGGAATAATTTTTTTTCTTCACTTTTCTAGAGCCAAAACAGCACAATTATAATACATTGTGTAAAAAAATAAATAAAATAAAAATGCCACTGAAAACGAATTCAACTTCATGTTTCTGGTAAAGCACTTTTGTCCTTCATTTCCATTATTTATTTAACAAAAAGTGAGTAGTTTCAGGACATGGTGAGAAAGATGTGTTTCCTCCAGGCCTTCAGGTTCATGCTCCACAGCTGGTGCTGGAGAAAGAAACGCTCAATCTGACATGTAGAACATTATGGACATCGTTATGCAAGTTGTAACTAGCACAGAAGTCCAATAACAGAACACCACTTGGGTTAAGATCAGGGGGGCCGTTCCTCCCAATCACGCCCCTCCAGGTGTCACTGTCGCTGCCCACGTGGGCGTTGAAGTCCCCCAGTAGAACGACGGAGTCCCCAGTCGGAGCACTTTCCAGCACCCCTCCCAGAGACTCCAAGAAGGCCGGGTACTCTGCACTGCCGTTTGGCCCGTAGGCACAAACGACAGTGAGAGACCTATCCCCGACCCGAAGGCGCAGGGAAGCGACCCTCTCGTTCACCGGGGTGAACTCCAACACATGCCGGCTGAGCTGGGGGGCTATAAGCAAACCCACACCAGCCCGCCGCCTCTCACCATGGGCAACTCCAGAGTGGTGAAGAGTCCATCCTCTCTCAAGGAGTGTGGTTCCAGAGCCTAAGCCGTGCGTAGAGGTGATCCCGACTATCTCTAGTCGGAACCTCTCAACCTCACGCACAATCTCAGGCTCCTTCCCCGCCAGCGAGGTGACGTTCCACGTCCCTAGAGCTAGTTTCCGTGTCCAGGGATCGGGTTGTCGAGGCCTCTGCCTTCGACTGCCGCCCAATCCTCTCAGCACCGGCCCCTTACGGTCCCTCCTGCAGGTGATGAGCCCACGGGAAGGCGGCCCCACGTTGCTCCTTCGGGCTGAGCCCGGCCGGACCCCGTGGGGAAAGGCCCGGCCACCAGGCGCTCGCATACGAGCCCCTTAGCGGCCACTAATTTAATAACAAATGGTCGTTGCGACGGAAGCAAATCAATCAAAACTAACTTTTGATGGAAAATAACTTAACTCTGCTATCTTTATAGCAGAGTTAAGTTATTTTCCATCTAAAGTTAGTTTTGATTGATTTGCTTCCGTCGCAACGATCATTTGTTATTAAATTAGGGGCGGCTAAGACTACACCATTCCCTCTACACAGACTTTAAACGCGAACCTGTGAGAAACGCTGATGGCGTTCACATGCGCATTTAGAATGGGTTCTATAGTTATGTGCATTTGAAATTACGCAGGTTTGGATTTTCCCTACAAGCCAAGCCTAAAAGCCAAAGTAAAAGCTACCTACCGAGCGCATGACAGCAGCTGACTGAGAGCACGCGCAGCTTCACTCCTCCACAACTCAATGGGATTTGCAGTTCAAGTTTTTCCGATTAAAATGACGGGGAACTCCTTAAAACGAAGTAAAGCTTCAGAACTGATTTCAAGTTTACATTTCTTGGGTTTGACCACGGAAGGGTCAGTAGTTTGAACGTTACTTCGAGTGTTAATTTAGGTAAGTTGATCGTCTGTCAGGAGGAGGATGAGGCAAAATGGCACCTTTGTGTATTTTTTTATTTATACATTTTAAGATATATAACAACAAATTAACTTTCTCATAAAGTTCAAATAAACTAAATACATAATATTTTCAAAAATCACTGAAAAAAGACAAATACATGATGAGTGTAATAAAATACAATTTTACAATCCTAATTGCCTACAGTAATTGGACATGTGGGATCTACAGAGGAAATAGCTGACATTGAGACAAAAACAGCCTCCGAAAGGGAGACAGAGCAGAGAAAGTCCAGAACATGGATTAGAGTGGCTGATCCAGAATGACACCGGTCACAGTCTGGGTCAATAGAGGGGTTCTTAAGCATAATTTCTCCTCTCTATGTCAGTGGGGAAAATGAACTATATACATTCATACTGCTTTCTCTGAGCGACTGGATCATCCTTATGCAGCACTGCAAACCATAGTGGAGACTACAATTTTAAACCTAAAATGATGCCATAGTATAAATTTGTTTTTTTATTTTTTATTCTTAAGACACCTTTTTAAATGGTTTCTTTGTCTGTTCATTTGTGCGGACAATTGCACAACCTAACATTTTGGGGGTTTAAGATAACCAAACAGAAAATAATATATAATATTTATAATATAATATTATAATATATTAAAAATGCAAACTATATATGTATAGCCTATATAGTTTTTCTTTTACAAACCCGAACCCGAGACTATTTACTAAACATTAACCCGAACCCGACCCGAAACCTATGAGTTTTTCGGGACCCGTCGGGCTTGGGTCGGGTAGCAGACCTCTACTCTGCGGAGACTTATTTTACATCTTGTAAAAATGGCCATTATACCACCCCTTTAAGGTGACATATCATGAAAATCTTTTTTCGTGTTTAAGTGCTATAATCGGGTCCCAGGTGCATCTACCAACCCCAAAAATGTGAAAAGTGACAACCCAGTAACTTTGTTTTGGTAAGCCTTTCTCTGCAAGCATGTAAAAAAATAGCCATCAGATTTCACTCCCCTTCTGACGTAGAAAGAGGATCTTATTATAATATTACAGCCCCTTATTCTGCACGTTTCCACCCACGGCGACGCCATTTGGTTTTCGTAAGCCCACAACAGTGTAACCAGTTCTAACGCAATGGCAAAAGTTCCAGCAAAGCATGCAAACTGTTCTGTCCTTGCTGCACAGACGAGCACTGAACACTATTTAGGGTCCCAGCCTTAGATGAGACAAGAGAGCTGAGAAGATACATTTTATTTTCAAAGGAAATCCCCCAGAAACAGATGAATCAATGTAACTCCACAACAACTACATAAATGTATCCACTAACCATCCAGGTACGTCTAAAAGTTGCAACCTCTTCCCGAGTCTCTCTGTAAGGCTGCAATCCGCTACTGGTTATTTCTGAGATTTTGGATTGATTGGCATGTTTTGTTATTGTATCCAAAGCTCATGTAAAGGAACGGCCCTCTTCTGAACGGAGGCGGGGAGCAGCAGCTCATTTGCATTTAAAGGGACACATGAAACAGAGCGCAGAGTCCTGCACGGGTTCGGGTACCCGTGGGTACAGGTCGGACACGGGGTAAACACGGGTCTAAACACAGGTCTAAACACGGGTTTAAAACAATCACGTGCAAACGTAAAAATATGTGCATATTTTTAGGAACACGTCTACAAAAAATATGCCTGTATTTCAAGTTGATAAAATAATAAAAAATCCACATCAGTTTATTTGTGCCCACGCCCTCCCAGGAGTCTCTATACCTACTTTCACTTTCACTAAAATTCATCATAACCACGCGCGCGATCTGCTTGCAGTCGTCGAGATGGATGCTGAGGAGTTGAAGAAAAGAATAGCTAGTGGAGATGGTAAAGTTGTCGACAATACGTCATCAAAAATCAAGTCGAGTGTGTGAGAGAAATATGGAGTTATCTGAAGAAAACAATATTGTGAAAGGCTTTGCTGCATGCATTTTCGTGTTGGATAGCCGCAAATGTGGAACTTCATCGCTGAGGAAGACGCGATAACTGTGGTAACAAAGCAGTTCTATCGAAAGGTATTTTTCTAATTTAACACTGTTAAGTATGTGTGTTGTGGAGGGTGTGTTTGAACCCAAAATTGATGTAGGCTAGAAGAGATTGCGTGGCAGATATAGCGCTTCTATTTTAAGCGGGTCGGGTGCGGATTTTAATTAGTGCTGCTGTCGGAAAACGGGTCGGATGCGGCTTTAAGCACTGCGGGTACAGGCGGGTGCGGATTTACAAAATCTGACCCGTGCCGGACTCTGACAGAGCGTTTTTGCTCACACCCAAAAAGGGGCAACTTTGACAAGCTATGATCTGTGGGGTGTTTTGAGTAGAAATTTCAGACACATTTTGGGGACACCATAAAAATCTTGTGAAAAGGGGCATAATATGTCACCTTTAAATACCCAGACCAGAACGAGAGAGTTGTAAATATTTACTTACAACACAAATATTTTAGATTTGTTGGGCCTTCTCTTGTGCCCCAAAGGGTCACACCTGGTTTTACCTGGTTATGACCACTCAACAAGAAGTTGCTTTATTGCTAAGACCTGAGGGAAGAGAGAGAGAGTGGGGAGAAGAGGCTCAGCTCAGGAAGAAGAGATAAGAATGAGCCAGATGGATTAGATTCAGATTAGCAAGCTTTAATGTTTTATTACAGGTTAGGATTCTCAAATTCAGTCTCAGTGAAAATACATCCTTACAATTTCAGTGGCACACTGGCAATGTTTGCATATTGATAAAGGTTGAACTGATGTCTAGGAGTAGTGACATTGTCCAAGATAACAAGAAAACATATTTTAGAATAGCCATGCAAAATATGATTATACAAACTATAGCTAAACAAAAAGCTAGCAAAATTAATATAAAAGGAGATAAACAAAATCCAACCTGACACCCCTTGTGGTCATATGAGGAAGTTACAAATACTTGTCACTTTTAATCTTATACATATCAGGTTTTCACTGGTTGTTTAATATCCTTGCTTAAAGAAATCTCATGAATCTCTAAAAGATACAAAGTTTTTATAGAATAAGGAGGTATGGAAAAATGTCATGCTGCATTACATAATTTCCTCACAATTTGATTGTTTTTCATAGGCAAACCCTTCTGTTACCAGGTAAAGCAAACTTTGTTTTAATGATTACTTCATTGTTAATCACAAGGTTAATATTTAGTCATCTTTCTAGTTTCAATTCCCAAATTTGTTATTTATACACTCACACTACCAAAGTCAAAGGGGTATGACAACACAACATACAACATTCAAAAACACAGGACAGAACGTTTTAGTACATTGTATTTCAAAGTATTATCATGTTAGGCCTGAAAAGAGAAGTAAGGTTAGATGTTACAGTTAATATTAGTTTGATATACAGTTTACTATTTTATCTATTAGAAATCCACCACACCATCCTTATGATCCTAAAGTAAGCGTAGATTACATTTATTGTAACTAAATATTTGTAGTATTTACACATTTAGCAGGGATGTTGAAAAATATTTTAATATGCGAAACTGTTACCCAATCATAGCAGTGGCCGTTTGCTTCCAAGTCTTGACTGTGGCGTGCCTATAAAGAGTGTTTCAAAGAGAAGGTCAAACATTGGATAGAAAATAGATTATACTTCTACATTAGGATGTTTTGTGGTGTTAAAATCTTGATAACATTACGAGTGGACTATTCATGACCCCTTTAATGCTAGGATCAGAGATTTTCACAGTGACTGGCCCATGTTGAGCTGTACATTCCCATAGACTGCATGCACTTGTCTCTTTGGGACTTCAGGTCTGTTGATAGGTTTCACTTTAGTGCTCTTGTCTGTTTTAGGAATGTCATTCTCGTACACAAACTCTTCCTGCATCAAGAAAACAAAAGTGCACTATTAATATGTCTGCTGGGTCATTGCATACAGAATAATAAGTTGGATTTTTTAGGTAATTTTTTAAGGTCAGAGAGTGACTTACAAAATCTTTGGCACCACTCTTCTGTTCATCTCTGCCTTCATTTTACTTGTTGACAGGCGTCACACTGCTATGGAATATCAAAGCAAAGAAATGCATTGGTCAAATCTTTCTATTGTTTTAATTATGCTGATAGTAGACAAGGCTTGTTTATTTATACCTTTACTTGCTGATATCTTGCGAACAGCGCTCAATCCAACTACAAGTATGATCACTGCTATGACCAGTCCACCGACAGCATATAGTATGTATGCTGTAGTGTTCGAGGATTCTGAGGAAGAGATAGAAAGATATTTTTGTATTATTAAAGTCATTCAGATAGTCATTATCAGCATCATTTCCCTCCAATTAAAGGAGCATTGACTTGTTGATGTACTTAAGTACACTGTAAAATATTGCCAGGAATTTACAGGATTAAAGAGTATTATTTTACGATAAATTAATGTAGTCAAATTTACAGTGAAATTAATGCATGCTGGGTCATTTTACAAATTTTTGGTCAAATTACTGAATCAACAGAAAAGTTATGCTGATACAGTAATTTACTGCTCTAGTTTTACTGTGAATTCACATGATACTGTTGTCTTTATCTATGCCACTGTAAGAAATTATATTGTTTAATTGATTTGTGTTACAATTTCGGTTGAAGCAGAGGCAGAAGCAGGATCTAAATGCAGCAGTAATATTTAATAAATAGTCTCAAACTAAACAAAATAAACTGAGAACAAAAAACAGAACAAACAACACATGCAACGTAAAATAACTGACAAAGAACAAGACAGAACACTGCATGTAAATAGACAGAACTAAAGAGGCAAATTAACAAGACACACCTGAACTGAACTAACTAATCAACAAGTAACTATGGAAACAAACAGGCTGAACTAATTGACAGAACAAAGACAGAAATCAAAACAGAATGACAATGTAACAATTTGTAATTGATTTGAAGTCACCATAATGGTGATCATTGTTACATTATTGTTACATTAGCTTGGGATCTTGGACCTTGTTTATTCATATTCATAATTGTGATCTAGTCAGGAGAGTGACAAATGAAAATATTTGTTAAAATAATGACAAGCTAATATAAATAAGCAATTGGATGATTATAAGTTTGTCAAACTATAATATTATTAGCTTTACACTGTAAAAATGAATACGCTATATCTACTCAATAAAATTGTGGCAACAGATTACAAGAAATATTATTAATTAAATTTAACAAATTAGAATTGAGTAATAATTAATCAAATTAAGTCCTTAAAAGTTAACCATTTAAAATTAGTAAAATTTACAAAGAATTTTTTTTAAACAAAAATATCTGAATAGCAGACTGACGTCAAAGATGAATTAAGAACTTTTTATTTTTAATTGCCAACATTGAAGACACCTGATGTTAACAAGCAGAATCACTGAAGGAGAAAACCGTAATTTTAAGTCACCATTATGGTGATCAGTGTTTGTTTTAGTTGGGCTCTTGACCCTTAAATCATTAACTTTACATTTTGTTTGGCTGCTGTACCTGAGATATAACAGCCAGATGAACAAAGAGAAAAGGTGATCTGATGGTGTTGGTTGTGTTTTAACATAATCATTATTTCACAATCATTTGACCTGAATCACTGAACTCATATAGAGCCCAGTTTCTGAGTTAGGTTTACTTTATTAATTATAGCAGCTCTGTCCTTATACAGCATATTTTTAACTTTTACAATGTAATCCAAAGAATTTCTTGATTTCTTGAAAGATGATCTGGCCAACATGCAGTGTGGAATGATGGCCCTTGGGCGGCTCACTCCTGTTTGCCAGATCTGGGCCACAAGCAGGCCATAGCAATGCCACATGTCAGCCAAGAGCAAAGAAATAAACCACAACTGGACCTTATCTGAGCCACAAAATCTGTGTATATTAAATATGAAGTCATTTCAGCCTTAATAAGCCTGTTAACCAACACCATCAGATCACATCTTTTCTTTGTTCATCTGACTGTTATAAATCAATAACAGCAGACAAGCAAAATCAAAAGTAAACATATAAGTGTCAAGAGCCCAACTAAAGCAAACACTGATCACCATAATGGTGACATACCATTTGTGATTTTCTCCTTCAGGATTCTGCTGTTAACATCAGGTGTCTTCAGTAATGCTCAATCATCACTCAATTAATCACGTAATTATCTCATTAACTTTAACACTCTTGAGTGTGGACTCATATAAACTCCCAGGAGTGTTAATTTAACACTGGAGTTTTTGCTGTGCATATCTGTAGCCTAGATACATTAGAAAACATTCAGAAAATAAGCCAATAGAGACACAGTGTGTTACATTACCAGGTGAGATGGTCACTGGTGTGGCAGTTGTTGGGCCGGTGTTAATGCTGCAAGTGTCTGAAACTTTGGATGAATAGTGATTAATGAACAGAGACACAAATATCATGAGTGTGTAGAAAGAGCTCATGTGAATATAATTACCTGCACAGTATACAAGACTGCAGGTAGTTGGTATAACCAGCTCATAGACATAATAATTGCCTGGACAGGCTTTGACTTTAATGGGAAAAGACCCGAAATAGCAGCAGTAATTGTTCCAGTGACCGCAGACATCTCGAGTGACGACTCCATCTGTTACTGTTGGGTGTCCACCACGTATCCACAGTGGTGCATGAGTGCCACAGCTGTACTGAGAAACACACGTGTCTGGGATATGAGCGCTCAGGCCGTTAATGAAGAGACGATACCAGCCACTCCAGGAGACAGACGTGTCACAGTTGTAGTATGAATGTAAGCCATATCCATTATTGATGGATCTCCATGTATCGTTCAGCACAGTGTAGTTGTAGCAGGGGTCTGCAGAGAGATTAGCTGTTATGAAAATATTTTAAGAAATTAAGTTTCTGAAAAACATGTTATTATAAAATGTAACGTCTCGGTTACATATGGTAACCCTCGTTCCCTGAGGGAGGGAACGGAGACGTACGTCGTGGTGAACGACAGATAGGAATCTCGCTAGAGAGGCCAATCTACTTCGAGTGAAACTAAAACAAGCCAATACACATTGGCGTGCAATCATTTGCATCAGCTGCGCAGCCTCGCAGCGCGGGTATTTAACGAGCAGCTGGTGTGATTGCACTTCGTTTTTT
>FLSR01000117.1:200625-217041 GCA_900092035.1 Leuciscus waleckii | reverse complement strand
GATGGTTTGTGTGTGTCATTTGAAAACAAAATACCATTTTGAGAAGAAATAACATTGTTTTGAATGTAAAGTTTCATTTTGCAGGAGAATTGAGGGGTTTTGCCCATTGTGTGTGTTTTTTTGGATTTCTGTGTAGAGTTCTGAGAATATGAGGCATGCTTTCAGAAAATGTGTGTAAACAATCGAGAAAGACTGTAACAGCACTGACTGCTCAATAGATTTTGACTGGTTGCAGGTTCATATCAACAAAGAACAAGAATTACAGTATCACAGAGACAAAGGACAAGTGTGTGATATGTAGGGTACAGTACTGTAAAAATATGGTACAATGAGGAGAAAAAAAATTGCAAAGAGCAAAGCAGAGTAGTAATTTCTGATCAATTTTGATAGAACATGTTTTCGTTCATCAAAAGGAAAAATCGGAAAAATATGAAATTTGTTTTGAGATTAAAAATGTTCTTCTCCCTGAGAACTATATGTTTTGAACAATGTGTTTTCAATTTTTTGGTGTATTGTTTACTGACTGCTTGATAGTGTATATGATTTTGATCACTTTGTCTATGAACTGAGAGCAGTGTTTGATTTTGAACACAGGTAAAACTGTTTTGAGGCGAAAGTTTCATTTTGCAAGAGTCGTCAGAGGTTTTGTGAATAGTGCTTGAAGATGAGGTTTTGTGTTTAATGTTTTCAGGAAATTGAGCAAGGTTTCAGAAATTGTGTTCTAGCAATTGAGAAAAACTGTAATACATTAGTGGTCATTAGTAATACACAAATGGTAGATTTGCATCAGTTGAAACATTCCTTTTCTTGCAAAGAGCATATACATCTGAAGTATCATCATCATTGGAACATCTCTGTGAACATTGCATATCTCTAAGCAAAATATAACTCTACCAGTTCTCTGCTCAGCACACAAGTACAAACATAGTCTGACTTCACAAAATACATTACGAAATTATAAAGAAAAATTAAACAAAAAAAAGAACATTAAACAGTACATTTTTAGTCTTCAGGCGGACTGCTAAACCTCAGGATAAACAGAGAGACTAATATTAGTGTAGACGCCATTCTTCTTATGATGTAACGAGTACATCAGGATTTAAGTGTTCCCGGTTCCGGCTGATCTGATCTATGCAGCCTAACATTGAATTATAGAAGTCTATAATGTATTATGTGTATGCTAGGTCAAAGAGATGTGTTTTTAATCTAACTTTGAAGTTGTGTCAGATAGATAGCAACCATCGAAACAATGATAAATCAATGTTAATGTGTACATTTTTATTTGAGTTTGTGATCTTTGATAATTTATTGCAAAGAAAGAATGCTTCATGCTGCAATGCATGCTGGGATCCACCATAGTATAAAACCAGCATGCATGAAGCATCTCACCATTACTGAGATTTGTATGATGATTCTTGATGTCTGTGTGTCTAAAACAGAAAATTCTTGCTTTGTAATTTAATAATCAAAATTCTGATTATTCGATCTGTTGCAAGAAAGAATTGATAGTGAATATTATATTCATTATATTTACTGATAAAGAAAAACTATTTTTGTTCAGGAGTAAAATTAGTAAACTAGTCTATTTCTAATTATGCTGAAAACTGTTTCACCTGATTAACTTTGTTTCTTTTTTATGCAACAAAATATATGTTTTGATAAACACTGTTACAAAGACCTGAAACACACATAAAAGTCTAACCGTCCAACTAAAGCAAACACTGAAGTACACACAAATATTTTCAATAAAACATCAACTACTAAACCTCTGTTAATTCTCAAAATAAAAAACTGATTAATTGTCTTATTTTGTTTGCACTTGATTTCAGGCTTTAAGTGATGTTGAACCATAAACACATTGACTCAATGCCATTATCACTGATTTATGGATGAAATTTCGAAAAATGTCAACATTAATTGCGGGAGCAAAAGAGATGTTGATTCAGTGCCGTGAACATTAACTGCCATCATAACTCTCATCCCGGTGTAGTGTTTGTATGGCCACCAGCGGGTGTTAGAGTTAAAGTGATTCACTGAGTGATGTGAACATTAGTGCTGTTAACAAGCAGAATCACTGAAAGAAAGATTCACTGTTTAAGTGTTTGATGGAGTTGGGCTCTTGATCCTTGACTTTTTAACATTATTATTATTATTCTGGTTGGTGTAATTGTGTGTTTGTAAGGCATGTTTGTTATAGCAAAGAAAACCCAGATTCTACTGGCCTGAATCAATGATCCCACTTAAAGAGATTTGATCATATGGATGATGTGTTGTCATTATTATTTAAAGCAGCCCTGTGACTTTTTTAGAGTTTAGATCTGATGACTGTTATATCATTCAGACACACACACACATCAAGAATCAACATATGAATCTCAACAATGGTGACAATCGAACAGACAAACAGAGCTTTGAACATCATAAAGAAAGCTTATGAAAATTACTAAGAGAATTCAGCTCATAATTTATTCATGCCGCATAGCAGAGCCTGAGCTTCAGTCCAGGATGAGCAGAGAAACACTGATGATATGATGTGTGTTGCTTTATTTAAAATACACTAACTGTGTAGTTACTGATGCAATGATATATAGTCACAGTAAATCATGTATGAAGTTAAAGGAGAACTCCGTTGAATTTTTAAGTTAATCTTGATAGTTTTACCTTTGTGAGTACTTTCTATAGGTTAATCTTGATCGTTTTACCTTTGTGAGTACTGTCTATAGAAAAAAAAACGAACCAGATCGGTGCTTGCAACGCGGAGCTGTTACAGTTAATGCCCAGAGCTCCCATTCAGCTAAAACGGCAGTTTTGGGGGCATCGACCTAAAGAGTGTCTTTGTGCCTCTTAACAGACACAACTGCTGGCTGGGGCTTCAGGTCTCCTCACCACAGCTCTCTACAACCACTGATGGTTGCAACAATGGTGACAGTAAAAACAAATTAACTTGGAAATTTTGTATTATATATGAAGCCACCCATCATGCATTAGCAACATGAAGCTTTTTTTGTTTTGGTCGTCACCGGTGTTGTGATTCATATGCAGAATCTTGATGTCTGGTGAGACTTTATGATTAACTTGTGTTTAAACTTAAATCTACATGAAAAAGATTTTGCGCTCATGGTTTTTATTCACTTTCAGGATTATTGACCAGTTAACTTCATACATGATTTACTGTGACTTTTGACATTTACTGTACATTTACACAGTTAATGTATTTTAAATAAAGCAACACACAGCATATCATCAGTGTTTCTCTGCTCATCCTGGACTGAAGCTCAGGCTCTACTCTTCATCATAACATCTGTGTTTCTCTGCTCATCCTGGACTGAAGCTCAGGCTCTACTCTCCAGCTCAATGATGACCCTCAAACACAAATAATAAAGTTTGATGATCAGTGTTTGCTTTGGCACTTGGTGTTTTAAGTCCCCAACGGCCCCTTCCAGGCAGCGAGGGGATGGGTAGGGTTAGCTGCCTCTAAGGAGCCATTGGGGGCCTAAAACACCATCGAGCGTTTGCTTTAGTTGGGCTCTTGACCCTTCAGTTTTAACATTAGTTTTTCTCTGGCTGCTTTAACTGTGTCTCTCTGACACATATTTGTTATGGTAGGAATCCAAGAGAAACTCAGATCAGATAATGTTGGTCACTTTTTAGTGATGATAGTCATCATGTAATGGCCTGATTTATTGATACCACCTGAAGTTTAATATCTGATTAAGTTGTTAAATATTGGTTGTAAATTGTGCATGCCAATACTGTGCTGTGATACTCTGAAAGAGTTTATGAAATTTGTATCAAGAGCCCAACTAAAGCAAACACTGATCATCAAACTTTATTATTCTCAGAGAGATCTGTTAGTGTTTAATGTTCTGATGGGATGTAAAGTGTTTCTGTATTGTGTGTTTGAGGGTCATCATTGAGCTGGAAGTAAAGCCTGAGCTTCAGTGATATATGAGCAGTGATAGATGAGCAGAGAAACACTAATGATATGCTGTGTGTGTTTTATTTAAAATACACTAACTGCGTAGTTGCTGATGCAGTGACCTATAGTCACAGTAAATCATGTATGAATATAATGAGCCAAAATCTTTTTCATGCAGATTTTCAATTTATACACAAGTTAATCACACAGTCTCACTCAGACATCAAGATTCTGCATATGAATCACAACACCGGTGACGACCAAAACAAAAAAAGCATCATGCTGCAATGCATGATGGGTGGCTTCATATATAATACAAAACTCATCCTTAATTCCCAAGCTTTTTTGTTTTTACTGTCACCATTGTTGCAACCATCAGTGGTTGTAGAGAGCTGTGGTGAGGAGACCTGAAGCCCCAGCCAGCAGAGATCAACCTGAAGCTTTCGCCTGCACTCCCACTGAAGCTCAGGAGAGTTGAGCCCAGTCTTCATCTGGATGGGAGACCTCCGGGAGACTGGGTCACTGCTGGAAGAGGTGTTAGAGAAGACACAGGTCTGATCAACCTGAGGCCTGAGTGGGTCCTAACGCCCAAGTACAGTTGCAATAAGCTGTCCTGTATAAAGGTAAACCCTGGTGTAAAATAGTTCCTACAGCACATATCGCCAATGCCCAAGTACAGTCTCCATAAGCTGTACTGAATAAAGGGTTAAAATAAACCCCAGACAATAAGGGGTGTAACCCTGGGGCAAAAAATAATCCCTCACATACATACCTAGTTAGTTTCACATCACAAATGATATAGTACTATATTTACTTCTTACAACTACATAGAGGCCCCCCAAAAAAATGCCATGAAAGAAGTTTCTTATGCTCATCAAGCCTGCATTTATTTGATCAAATACACAGAAAAAACTGTAGTATTGTGAAATATTGTTACAATTTAAAATGTTTTTTCTATTTGAATATACTTTAAAATATAATTTATTTCTGTGATGCTCTAACTTCAGCTGGAAAACAACTTTATTAAGAACCGCTATAAAGCCAAAACAATCTCTGTTACCTTAAATTATACGTTTATCTCTGTAAAGCTGCTTTGAAACAATCTCCATTGTTAAAAACGCTGTATAAATAAAGATGACTTGACTTGACTTAATGCAAAGCTGAACTTTCAGCATCATTATCCAGTCTTCAGTGTCACATGATCCTTCAGAAATCATTCTGATATGCTGTTTCTGGAGGGCCACTGTCCTGCAGAGTTTAGCTAAATAAATAAATAAAATTAATAAATAACCTAAACACATCTGGACCAGCTAATCAAGACCTTCAGACACACTAACACAGAAAAAACCCAGTGTTAAATTAGCTCAGTTTATTTGGCTACGTTCAGACTGTCTTTGATTGATCCAGTCAGATACACAAATAATCTAATTTGGACTGACAGTCTGAACGTAGCCTTTGAGTCCACGCTCAAGAAGCAGTGTAAAAGTTAATGAGATAATTAAGTGATTAATTGAGTGTTGATTGACAATTATTGATGAACACTTGATGTTAACAAGCAGAATCACTGAAAGAAAGAGTCAAGAGTCCGTTTTTAAGTCACCATTATGGAGATCAGTGTTTGCTTTAGTTGGGCTCTGGATCATTGATTTATTAGTTTAGCTTTTTTCTGGCTGTTATAACTTTGGCTTTATAAGGCATGTTTGCTATAGCAAAGAAAGCCAAGAAAAAATCTGGTCGTTTGTAGGTGGTTATGGTTTAACCTCATTAATGTTTTTCAGTGTTAAAACTCTGACTTAAGTGGTGAGTTGTAAGATAATTTTGTCATTCTGACAGGTCAATTTAGCTCAAAAGGAATTATTAAAGGGATAGTTCACTTTGAAATTAAGTTTTGGTATGTTTTAGCTTACCTCAAGGGCATCCAAGTATGGCGGGCCGGAAGGTCCAAAAATAGGACTAATGATTTGTCGTGGGAAGTTACTATACTATAGCCCTTAGCTACTCACTTTCCCACTGATATGCCATCGGTGGATCTGTATACGTACTCTCTCACACAGCGAGCGACTCAACTTTCCTCAGCGAGCGACTCACTTTCCTCAGCGAGCGACTCACCCTACACTAAAAAAATGAACCAGCTCAAAACTTTTTCTGTACAAATATATATATATAAATTTACCAGCTCAAAACTTTTTCTGTATAGTATTTTTTTATTTATTATTCAGAGTGTTATAATACTGATGCCACAATATTTCAAGGGTTATGTGATAAATTATGACATTAATTATAGACTTTGTATAAAACTAAACTCCATCTACATATTATGAAATCTAAGCTAATATATTCTGAGATCTGACTGACACATCAGTGAATCAGATCATCATATGATGACTATAACATCATCAATGAATGACCAAGATCATCTGATATTTTCTCCAGCATTTATTGATATAACAAATGTGTATCAATTACACAGTTAAAGCAGCCAGAGCAAAATAAAAGTTATAAACTCAAGGGTCAAGAGCCCAACTAAAGCAGACACTGATCTCAATCATGGTGACATCAAATTTATTTGAAAGTTTTTTTACAATTTATTTAAATTAGCATATTTTACTTAAATTTTATGGTTTTTGTTTGGCAGCCATAGCTGCCAGTCATTTGATGGTTTTTGTTTGGCAGCCGTAGCTGCCAGTCATTTGACCCCTATTTTTTTTTTTTTTTACAATGAAGGTATATCATCGTGATAATTCAGGAAATACCTGTAAAATAACAGTGTTTTTCAGTTTATTTAATATAGGATGTTTTAAAGTTTTTTGGAGGGCTGACAGTCATTTGACCATTTTATAATTTAACTGTTTTGTTTCTGTTAAATTACAGATTGTATTTGTAATTTTACATACATTTTTATGTAATTTAAGAAAACAGAAAAAAATACTGTATGAAAAATACAATCAATTTTCTGTATAAGAAATGTGAATTACTGTAATTTGTCATTAATGTCACAATACCTAAAATAACAGCTGAATTTTTATTTTACAGATATTATTTGTAATTTTACAGTGTTTTGAGTACAATTTAAAATTTAAGAAAATGATCGTCAAAAATCACAGTTATTTTCTGTAAAAGATTAGGATTTTTTTTACAGTGTAGCGTATTCATTTTTACAGTGTGTGTCTATATTTGTTCTTCATGTGAGTACGTATACTAAATCCCCACTTTTGGTGCTTTGTCGAGAACGGCAGTAATGTAGCGCACAATACTCTGCACACAATCTGTCATATGCTCGCTGCCTGTCACTTATCACTTATTAACAGATATAGGAGTCAAAATGAAAGAAAGATTACATTTGTGAAATATTGATCCAACACATAAAAATGTACAATATTGGAAAATCAACCATGTGACCATGTGAGGAGATGACCGGTAAGCTCCGCCCCCCTTGGTTACGGTTGCTAACTTGGACAAAAAAAACGGAGTTGCTAACTGTCTTACAATGAGCTAATTGTCTTACATTGACAGCTGTCAGTGTGAAAACCTTGTCCCAAGATGTTTTTGATAAATTTTGGACGCAGAAGGACCACCTCTCGTTGAGGAGCATTCAAGTGGGACTTAAATATGCCATGCAGGGGTAAAAGATTATAAAATAAATATGGTGAGTAACAAGATTAATTTGGAAGCGAGGGTTTACAGATCACAAACAAGCGGGAAAGGCCTCATGTTGTAGTCGTCACTATCACAGAAAAACAAAATCTAGGATCACCACTGAACACTTATATCGCAGGGTACTGTGTCTAACTTTTGTTCTTTGTGAACTGGAGGCAAATTACAAAGACTGGCTTCATTCAGTGTCTAGGACTAACTGCTTCCCTCATCAATTTTTACGACTCCTCAGGCCATAAGTGAATCTGCATACAAAACTACTTTTGTCTCTGAGATTTTGCCATTTTCAAATTAAACCCCCAACCCCTCATGTGGTACGCGTACCACGGGATGCAACAGATGCCGACCATAAAGTCACTTCACAAACACACATACACATACACACACACATACACATACACAAACTTTACACATTAAACTTAGAATATAAGCATTTCATATTTCAGATAGCCTACTCCTGTGTGTTTCCTAGTTTATATTCACTTTGTTTATGACGTTTATTTGAAGGAACAAACTTAAAATGCCTATAATATGCCTATCTTATGTAACTTTGTTTACCTATAATCTTAATATGACGTGTTTGATATCTCTGTAATTCTCTAAATCTAACGGAGTCGAATTCCGATAGCAGAATGCAGTAATGTACATTGTTTTACACATTTCATATTTCTGAAGCCGAAAGGTTTAAGTCAAACCCTTCTGTAACTAAGCCAGGAGGATGTTCCAAACAAACACAGGAAGGTCTTCCGCTCGGAATGCTCTAAGATGATTCGTCCTCCAAGCAAAAGGAGGCGGACACGGGACACTGTTAAAAGTCCGAACCTTCAGTTTCCAAACTCTCTCTCTTCAGCCTCTCTTCTCCCCCTTCGGAAAACTTTGGAAACCCAAGTCCGGACCGGCTTCGGCCTGCTTCTCTTCTCTTTTATTTCTTTGTATGTTTTCTATAGTCTAGTTTCGTTTTCCTATTCGCCTCTGTTCATTCACGAGCTGAATGAACTTAGCCTGAATCATCCTCGGCAACTTCACCTCAAAGACAGAGACTCTTTGAATTTCCCGCGACCTCGCTCGCCCGGAAGAGATGGGAACACACGCACGCTGCTCTTACGGACAAGCGCAGGACTCTGCTTTCCTCAACCAACACAAGAGAACCATTTTGCAAGATAAGTTTACTGAACTTTTAATGCGATCTGAATACCTTGTTGGCTCTCAAGGTCCACTTTGGTTGTGATTTTTCCATAACCTAAAGAGATCATTTCAGATGATCTCTTTCCTTCCTCTTCCATACTCTCTCATCCTCACTTTCCCTCGCTCATCCTCACTCTCTCATCCTATCGTAATGCGTTATTCATCTTCTTGTAATGTGTTTTGTCTAGTTTTGTCTTAATGTTTCTGTATATACATATATTCCGTGTATAACTGTATAAGTTCATGATTAAAATCCATTATATCCTAGATTGATTCTGTCTATATCTCCCACATTACGGGTCCCTGAAATGTTTTTGATCCTAGCTACAAGCTTTACAATTTGATTATGATTTAAGTAACCTAAATTTTATAAGTACGGGAGAATGGTTTCATGGCCAGAAACTATTTTTCCCGGATTTATAAGAAGTGATACTTTTTATGAGAAGTTGATAAGTTAATCTTACGGTCTATGCTGGACAAACAACTGTTCGATAATTACATTAACCCTCTGAGGTCGGCAAACGCGCCCCCGCGTTTTTGCTGAAAATTGAAACTACTGCGGAAAAAAAGATACCTACATCTTGGATGCCCTTGAGGTAAGCTAAAACATACCAAAAATTAATTTCAAAGTGAACTATCCCTTTAAATTAATTTTTTCAGTGCATTTTTTTTTTTACCTTTATAAAGGCAATTTCCCCCAAACTGTCATCTTTAATGTTAAATGATATACATTTTAAGTCACTATACATTTTAAGTCACTATATGGCTTTTACCAACAAATTGACTATCAACAAAAATATTTTATCCCACTGCAGAGAAAACAGAATCTGCATCAGAGGTGGCATTTAGATATTCAAAAATTTGTATGCAAAACAAGCATAAAACACATTGTTTAGCCACTTTAAAATAGACACCTGTAAAGCTTTTGTGGATTTTATAAATTATCTTTCAAATAGAATAATCTTAAAAAGTGACATTTCCATTTTTGCTGATTCACACTGGTATCAAAATAGGTAAAACACATTTCAGAGTTACATACACCATTATGTTTTTTAATATTTGTTAACTGTATGACTTACTTTCATGTTGTTGTTGTTTTTCTCTATCAGCTTTTTAGCAATATATTATTATTTGATAACACCATTCAAAAGAGTATTCAACATGAATGCCCCATGAAGTTATATGAAATTTACGTTTTTGGAAATTAACTTAAAAAGTAATACATAATGTTGAGTACTTGTGAGTCCCCAGAGACCGCTTCATCCTCCCCTTTCCGCCATTTTGGGAGGATACCCTCCAGCACTGTTCATTGTTTGTATTGGTAGTAGAGGAGGTTGTCGCACTATTTTAGATTGCCTGGAAAACACTGCTGTGTAAAAAAAACTGCTCCAGTGTCTCAAACGATTGTTGTAGAAACCGTAGGAACCATGTGTTACAGTTTTTTCGTGTTTAAAATTTTCAAATGTAAAACAACATTTTTGTTTGGCATTGGTAGTAAGTTTCTCCCTGTAAGGACCCTTTTCTTTTGCCGCATTCTTCTCCATTTCTTCTTATTTTTCTCGTAATTTCTATTATAATTCCTCGAGCCGTCTTTCCTGCTCAGTCTCTGTATCGCTCTTACACTGTTGCCACTGCAACCGATAGCGTAGGATCCCAAAATGGTGGACGGGCTCAATTCGTCACGTGACAGCAAGCTACCGTGACGTATGTCCTCATTCTCACTGAGGAAAGTGAGTCGCCCGCTGTGTGAGGAAAGTGAGTCGCCCGCTGTGTGAGGAGAGTCAGTCGCTCGCTGTGTAGGAAAAGTGAGTCGCCCGCTGTGTGAGGAAAGTGAGTCGCCCGCTGTGTGAGGAAAGTGAGTCGCCCGCTGTGTGAGGAAAGTGAGTCGCCCGCTGTGTGAGGAAAGTGAGTCGCCCGCTGTGTGAGGAGAGTCAGTCGCTCGCTGTGTGAGGAAAGTCAGTCGCTCGCTGTGTGAGGAAAGTGGACAAAGCGGTGCCCAGAGAAGGAACTTTCCATGGTTCGACTTGATGGACGGTGTGCTGGGTCACCGTCCCTCTGTTAGTGGAGGGACAAGTCGGGACACTATGGCAGCCGCGGACGGTGAGTTAATACATGCTATCTTCATAAATTCTAAGTTTTCTAACTTCCTAAGAAAACAAATAAAATATTGCATAAGTGGCTCATATGCGTGTTTATGTTTTGTGTGCTAGAATCGTCATCCCAGAGTGCTTTATTTGACTCAGAAGTGGAGCAGGGACCGTCTACTACACTTGTATGACGTTTGACGTTTGATCCAGGAAGGCGTGTTAAGGGCGGGGTTTAGGGCAGCGCTGCAGGGCTAATGGCCCGGCAGTGGAAACGCAAGCCCGGTGCTTGAGGCCCGAGGCCACTGGCCCGGCTCGGCTTGCTGTTAGCCCTAGCCCGGCCCTGGCCCGATAGTGGAAACGCGGCTACTGATTGTGCTTGTTAACATCAGGTGTCTTCAATGTTGGCAATACATTTTTTTTTAAAAAAATTAAAATGTTTGTAAATTTTACTCATTTTAAATGGTTAACTTTTAAGGAATTAATTTGATTAATTATTACTCAATTCTAATTTGTTCAATTTAATTAATAATATTGCTTGTAATCTGTTGCCACAATTTTATTGATTAGATATAGCGTATTCATTTTTACAGTGTATGTGTAATATTTAATGCACTTCATGTAAAGAATGATTTTTTTTTCTCTTTGTATATTTTATATCAATGGTACAGAGGATTGGTACTAGATTATCCTATTCAAATCAATATGATAAATGGGTTAGGTAAAAAGTAATCTAAAAAGTCAGAAAAGTAGTCAGTAATCAAAAAGTAGTCAGAATACATTACCTAAAATGTGTAATCTAGATTACATTAACTACAATTTTTGTAAATGTAAATCAGTTACAGATTACAATTTGTAAGTAATCTACCCAGCTCATTTAATCATGATTAATCTCATGAATTTTCAATATAGCCTATTTTTTCCACATGTTGGGAACTTTTTCCTTCTTCAAAGCAGACCAGGAGACGTTGGGATCACGTTCAAACAGAAGTTATTCTTTATTGAGAACTTCGCTGTACGTGGCTGCAGTCATCCAACAATAATGTAACTTTACATGGTATTGAATTGAATTTATTGAAGGATAGCCTCTTGAGTGCAACATCTCATTTTCAAGAGGGTCCTATAAACACAAATACAGAATACAAAAAACAAATCATAAACAAAAAATAATAAATAACAACATTACAAATACACATATAAATTCATTCATACACAACACATTCATACACAGATTCTCTCACCAACATACACCTACCAATCCCACTCACCAAAATATTGGGGTTAACTTAAAATTTAAAAACATAAGCAGGTTGTTTTAAAATATAAAAGTAGGGATGATCTGAAAAAATTGAAAGAAGTTATAGATCTCAAAGAAAGAGGAAGATTATTCCAGTCACATGGCGCTTTATATTGGAACGTTCTACGTCCAACTTCTTTATATATTCTGGGTACAACGAAAAAGGGGTATTGCATGTGTCTGAGTGAATATGCAGACCTGCCTGGAATTAAATACTGTTTTAAATAGGAGGGACAGTTCAAATAAACACATTTGAAAACAATCTGCATCCAGTGGAGTTGCCTTCTTGATTTAAGCTGCAACCAGTTAAGTGATTCATACATTAACCCTTATGTGCTGTTGGGGATGTTTTCATCCACTATGGGGTATTTTTGAGTCTATTTGAGTCTGTTTCAGCAAATGGAATGATTTTTGGTGACAAATCTTATTTTGACACATATTTTGGGAAAATGCTTTGAAATTTTTCAAAAACTCAACAGTACACTGTGGGCAAATTTACTACCCTTTCGTTATGTTTCGTGGCTGAAAACAGCCACTACACACACACACACACACACACACACACACACACACACACAAACACACACACACACACAGGGAGGATGTGTCACACACACACACACATACACCACATACATGTCTATATTACTAACAGGGGACTATCGCGCTACACTGGCCAAGAGGGGACTAGTGTTTCTGGTCATTTTGAAGAAACAAAAATGACATACAAAATTTTCTTTTAAGCTCCTTTTTCATAATATAACTTCAAATATGCATTTTTTTATTTTTTAAAAAACATGCCAAGTGGGGACCTGAAACTCTGAACGATCTTACCTATACAAGTAGGGACTCTCAAAGGCTGCAATGGAGCTGTGTGTGTGTGAACAGTTAAGGCTGTCTTTATTTTGTAACTATATATATATATACACACACACACACACAATATATATATAATAACATATATAAAATATATGTTCACACAGGCATCAGAGATCACAATATGCATAGTTAAACATATACAATAGAAATAATAAAAAAAAGAAATAAAAAAAAAGAATGACGAACATCATCAGTTATCAAAAATTGAATTGGTTGAGGAAAGACCATTTAAATCTACAACGGGGTGAAAAATACAGACAGCCCGGTGGCAACAGTTCAATAGCAGAGGCGAGAAGATCCTCTTATCATTCACAATATTATTTTTTCTTATTTAACGCTCTCTCTTCATAGATACTTTCTACGCTTGGTTATGCAGTCCCTAACAATTTACTTGTTACTACTTTTCTTAATAATTTCTTCTGTAACTCAGTAGCAGTTGCATACCAACAAATAATACAGAATATCATAACACTTACAATGAAAGCACTATAACACATCAGAAGCGTTATGTTGTGGACATTACAGCAAAGTTGCTTTAAGAAATTCATTCTCTGTTGTGGCCTATTAATTAAAACATAATTCATACTGTAATAAAATCAATAGACATGTCATTTTTTTAATATTTCCTTTGTTGCTAGGATGTTGATGTACAGAGATATTCAGTGTTTGAAATATTGCTCAATTTAAATGCAACCAAACACATGTCGCTCGTTACCATCCAACAGTGGACCTTTCTTTAAGATCAAATTCAAAACTGTTGAGTTGACTTGCTCATCTGGTCATTTTGAAGAAACAAAAATGAAATCATTTTTTTCATAATATAACTTTAAAAAAAATTAAAAAAAAAAATTTTTTTTAAATTAAACATGCCAAGATTGAATCTCAACTCTGAACGATCTCTACCTATACAACAGTGGACTCACAATAGCCTGCAATGGAACTGTGTGTGTGTGTGTGTGAACAGTTATGTATGTCTTTATTTTGTATCTATAAGTTATATATATTTATATATAGGCCTTCATAGATACTTTCTATGCTTGGTTATGCAGTCCCTAACAATTTACTTGCCATTGTTATGTGCCATTGCACTCACACATACATGTCTATATTACTAACAGACCAATGTCGCTCTACACTGGCCAAGTGAGGACTCAATGAACGATGTCTATCTATACAAGTGAGGACTTGAACAGTGTGTGTGTGTGTGTGTGTGTGTGTGTGTGTGAACAGTGAAGTGAACTGGCAGTGGAGTCTGTCTTCATTATGTATATATAGTATATTATATAGTATATTATATATTATGCCTTTTATCATTCATAATATTTGTTTATTTTATTTAACACTTATTTTCTCTCTTCATAGATACTTTCTATGTTTGGTTATGCAGTCCCTTTAGGGTTTATAGGATTAATCAAACAGAAATAGCTCTTTAAGGTAACGATTTCAGGTCATATAGTGACCTATATTTAGTATAGCGTAAAGCATACTTTATACAGTGAATAATGATTTTATTAATCAAAATGAACTTCGCGTCCCCAGTTGGATGGTAAAGAACGATACGTGTTTGGCTGCTTTGTACATTTCTTGCCATCACAAACACACTGTAAAGATTTTGGAGGTCAATTTAAAAATGTTATGTAGACTTGCTGAACATTAGTTGGTTCAGTTGAAATATATGAAGTAGGGATGTTCATTTAACATTTTGTTTCATGACTGAAAGCTGATGCTTGTTAACCAGTCATCATCAGTTAACTGGCATGATTTGAAGGTTACATTAGAATTAAATGGAATTAGAATAGATAATAGTCTGTGACCCATTCAAATACCTCAAAAATGTAGACTTACATGTGCAAATAGCAATATAAACAACAGAACATGAGGATTCACACACCGTCACATCAAGCACCCGCAGTGCTTCTGTGAACACAGTAAACCAGAATAAAAGTGTATATATAACTGTATATATAATAAATAGGCCAACTTAAATGAACAATTAACAAAATTAAAGTTCAATAGAAATAATACACGCTTTAGGGTCTGTTTACACAACATCATTTTCAACTTAAAACGGAAAACGTTTTGGCCGTTCATTTCAACGAAAATGCCATTTTGGGGGCCTGACAATGCAAGCTTTTGAAAACGAGTTTCAAAGTGCAAGGTTTTGAAAACGATGCCTTTACCATCTGCATGTAAACACATAAACGGGAATTTGTGAAATTGGTATGTCATTCCAACCCGGTCACACTAAATGCTTCTCTATAGCACACATTGTATTTATCGTGCAATTCATACGCGGAAATGAGTTTTTACGTGTATGTGATACGCATGGGTGGGTTTAGGGTAGGTTTAGTAGAGGTGTGTAATATGTAATATGTATTATATGTTTGGTTAGAATTAGTGTGTAGGGTGTGTGTGTGTATTACATGCAATAAAGTGTGCATGTAAAAAACGAATTTCCGTGTAAACATTGCACGATAAATACAATGCGTGCTATAGAGATGCATGTTCATGAGATCAGGCTGGTCATGCACAAGTAGGCTAACATGTTCACATGCGTACTTATCATCACGTGTTCACATGTTCATGAGTATTACGTGTTTGCCTTTTTTTTTTTTTTGACAAAGTGAACTACTGGCCTGGCTTGCATAATACAGCCCTTTTAGTGTTTATAGGGTTTGTTTGTAAACAATGTTATAGTTGTATTTAACAATATTTTACATTTTGCACACAGGTGTGCAGTGTATTACTTTAGTTTGAAAATGACTTCTTGCATTATCTTTTTAACTGTTAAATTCTCATTAATTTCTCTTTCATTATGCTTAGATGAGGTTAAATCTTGGCTTGCTCAAAACTTTTTCTCTTTAAATGAAGACAAAACTGAGGTGATAGTTTTCGCCCCACTGATCATTTTAAGACCCCCATCATCGATTTGAGGAGCTTATCTGCATTCAGATCTACACATGTGCGGAATTGGGGTGTGCTTTTAGATGGGCCTTTAAAATTTGACAAACAAATTTCAGTAATTCAGTAATTGGATCTAGTTTCTATCAGCTCCGTCTTTTGTCTAAAATTAAACACTTCCTAACTGACAAAACACTAGAGATGGCTGTGCATGCTTTTATTACTTCCCATTTAGACTACAGCAACTCATTGTATTGCGGTATTTCCAAGTCACAAATCACTCGCCTTCAACTGGTCCAAAATGGGGCAAGCTGGGGCCAGTTGTACTGTTAGAGGGACCAGTTTAGACCTTATTGTTGTCATATCATTTTCTCCACTGCACTATAGGCATTAACAAGCAAAATACCATGATTACCAATCATTCAACAATGTATTTGCATTTCCATTATATTTTTTAGATTTGCATTACATATTCAGAATCAGTCACATTAACTGCA
>FLSR01000117.1:186131-199207 GCA_900092035.1 Leuciscus waleckii | reverse complement strand
TCTGATAATGGAATTCATTCACAATGGAAAATGTATCTTTTTTTTTTTTTGCTCTCAAAGTGCTCAATATAATCAGCTTCTGTTATTCTGTCTTTTGTGTTCCTGTAACTCTCGCTTTAAATGTTTTTAAGTTTTTAAGTTGTATTTGTGATCATCTCATAGCCTGGCTAACGTCAGACCTCTTTCTCATTGAGACGTGGTCTGGGAACCACATGTTCATTTTCTCGTATTTGAGGCGTGGTTTACGAATGCCCAGAGCCGTTTATTGGGCGCTACGAATGTCTATCAAATGCGCCTGTACGTACCTCATAGCCAATCGTTTCAATTATACCAGATGACATGTGTAGAGCAGCAGAAATTCGACGAGGAAGAAGACGAAATAAACTTGCGTTCTAAACTACTTCGAACACTATCTAAGGCTGCATCGAAAGGTAACTTCGCGTCTGATGCCATGTTGGATCCATAGATATCTGATAGATATAAACAAACTGCTTCGGTGTGTCGCATAAATGTCGTCATCGTCTTGCTGCTCCCTCCCCGTTCCGTGATTGGATCCCTTTTTGAGGGGAAAATCTGGTCCATGGTGTCCAGGCTGCCTGGCAGCGTGAATAAAATCGTGCTGCGCTCAAGGCAGCATGGGGAAACCCAGGCTAGGCAGCTTCCACATTAATCTTTTAAAACACAACAAACTTTTGGGGTAAAAATCTCATAAAAAGCATCCAACATATTTTCACTTTTAAAATAGACATACAATCTTTCAATATATAATTCAGTTTCAATATATAATTCAGTTTTCCTTTTAAACAGTCCAAACATCCAACACAATTTTTTCCTTTTTAGCCACAGTTCTTCTCTCCCATATTGCACTTTTCATTAACATTACACACAGATTAATACAACTTTTGTTTTGACATTTCTTTTCCCAACCAAACTCCATTCCATTCCATTTTCATCCCACTCCTCAGTCAATCTTAGTTAATCTTTAATCTTAGTTTCTCAGTTAATCTTTAATTAAACATTTACATTTCCTTAAAAATTCCTCCAATTCTTTACTTGTAAAATCCACTCTTCCTTTTCCTGGCACACTTTACACAGAGCATTTTGTTCAATTCCTATTTTATTTAAAATAGCCTCAGTAAAAACCACTTTATGCCTTATAAAATACTCCAAACATCCCAATTTTGTTTCCACACACCTCCCCCTCATGTTTCTCCATATACACTCTTCTTTTAAATCTTTGAATTTCTGCACCCAGTATCCATTTCCAATCGGCTCTTTAAAAACACTCTCTAAAAAAAACCATAAAACATCTTCACTGTACAAGTTTTAAAACCATAAAAAATTGCTCCAACTTCACACACACTTCTTCTCCATTTTCCCCCTCTTCAATACTTTCAATTCTTTTTATCCAATCTTTGGGTATTGCCTGTTTGATTATCTCATAATAGTTCATTATCGGCTGTCTGCTAAAATCCTCCTTTGCCTCCTCCATTACATCTACAATATACTGCACTGGTAAAAATCCCTCTTTAAACTCATATAAAACATCTCTTATCCTTGTAATTCCCAGCTCCCACCATTTCTTAAAAAAGATCTCCTTTCCTTGATTTAAAATGCTGTTGTTTAAGAATAAAGGCTGATTTAAAATGTTCTCTCTACCTTGTGGATTAAAATGTACATTTGTTAAAAAAAAGTATTCTCGTCGCTTTATAAACTTAAGATGAGCCACTGTAGTCACTTGGACTATATTAACGATCTCTTTAATGCATTTTCTGGGCCAGCAAGTTATAGTGTCTTAGAAGCATATGGAGGAGTGAGCCAGCTCTCAGATTTAATAAAAAATATCTTAATTTGTGTTCCGAAGATAAACGAAGGTCTTACGGGGTTGGAACAACATGAGGGTGAGTAATTACTGACATCATTTTCATTTTTGGGTGAACAAACCCTTTAAGAGGCTTTGTTCTATGAGCAGCATACAGAGACAATCAAGCGTATAATGGGGTTTTAATAAATGAAACTATAAACATACAACTACATTTAACAAGAATACATATATGAATAGTATAATGAAAGTAAAGAAAGTAAGAAAGAGCAGATCACAGAATGGCATACATATTACAAACAATGAACCTTTGAGAACCAGCAAATAATCAAAATCACCTTAAGCAGGGGCAGATAACCTTAACGCATTTAAATATTGCTAAAAAGAATACTTGCATTGATCTTTGTCGCTGAGCAGGAATGCGTGTGTGTGAGTGTCCGTTCTCGGTGTGTCCATTAGTTGGACGCGTTCTTTCGGTTCTTCTGGAGCTCGTGTAGTTCGCGGGAAGTTCAAACGGTTTACTTGTAAGAGTTGCCAGAAACTTAGTTTAAAGTCTGTTTCGCTGGTAGGTAGAGATCAGTGAACACGAGACTAAAACAATGCAAGGAGCCGGAGATACGACTAATGCAAAAAGCTAAGAAGGAAAAGTAAAACACAAAACAAAACGGAGAGCGGATAAACTTGAAGAGAAGACAAAGGAAAAGGAAGAGGAGACAAGACCAAACAAGAACACAGAAGTAAGAAGTAAGAAAACCAAAACCATGGCGTGTGCGTCCTGGAATCATACATGCATACAGGAATATATCATATACATTTCAGAATTACTCTGAGTTAGATACAAAGAATGTTTGTGTGTGTGTATTTGGCATCTCAGAGGGCTTCTTCGAGCCATCTGGACTTCTTGCTTGCAGAGAAAGGGGGTTGAATTGATAGTAATCTTTTTGAAGCTCGTGGAGTTTAGAAGTGTTTCTGTTAAACTTCCACTCTGCCACAAACGTGTCAAAGGGGCAATTTGATTCAGACTCATCGGCGCTAAGCTGTGATTTACATTTATGAGGTCGTTGGTTAAAAGCTTTTCTGAATCTTAAAATGACAAGTCATCGTGAGTTTGTCCATACGCTACACAGATATGTTTCTAATTCTGCCTATCTGAATTTTTGTGTAGGTTTTTACCAAGTTTACTACAAGTACACATTGATATTAGTATACTTACTACATAAAGTATACTTAAAAATATACTTGAAAATTACTTAAGTACACTTCATAAAATTAACTTGAAGTATACTTCTTTTTCGTAAGGGTAACTACGTACCTGGAACCTAATTACCTGCGTCTACAGTTGACACTTAATAAATAAATTTACCTGGGGCGTCTCCAGTCGACACCCAAGCGTCTACAGTCGACACTTAATAAATGCATTTACCTGGGGCGTCTCCAGTCGACACCCAAGCGTCTACAGTCGACACTTAATAAATATATCTGGGGCATCTACAATTGACAATTGTAATATTTACTGTATACTCTAGCTCCTGCGTCTACAATCGACAACTGGCTTCGAGTTCCTTACCCTAACTTGTTCCCCTAACTAACTTGCTGCGCAGCAATAATAAACAGACAGACTTCAGCAAATTTGAATTTGAATTTATTGAAGGATAGCCTCTTGAGATGCAACATCTCATTTTCAAGAGGGTCCTATAACACAAATACAGAATACAAAAACAAATCATAAACAAAAATAATAATTAACAACATTACAAATACACATATGAATTTATTCATACACAACACATTCATACACAGATTCTCTCACCAACATACACCTACCAATCCCACTCACCAAAATATTTTTAAATAGACAAATGCGCAAAAAATTGGGTTTAACTTAAAATTTAAAAACATAAACAGGTTATAGATCTCAAAGAAAGAGGAAGATTATTCCAGTCCATGGCGCTTTATATTGGAACGTTCTACGTCCAACTTCTTTATATATTCTGGGTACAACGAAAAAGGGGTATTGCATCTGAGTGAATATGCAGACCTGCCTGGAATTAAATACTGTTTTAAGTAGGAGGGACAGTTAAAATAAACACATTTGAAAATAAACTGCATCCAGTGGAGTTGCCTTCTTGATTTAAGCTGCAACCAGTTAAGTGATTCATACATTAAACAATGATGAGTTCTATATGGACACCTCAAAACAAATCTACAAAGCGAGTTCATTACAACATTAAGGGGTATACGATTGGTGTCAGTGCAGGGTGGGAATTATGTTATTTTAGGGGCAAGGCCATTTGGCCTCCACCTTTTCTTTTTTTTTAGGGGCACCAAGGCCATATGACAGGGCACAAAGGCCATTGAGTACAATTCAATGGTTTTCCCAGGTATGAGCCACTACAGTCATTTAAAAATATAAAAAATAACACAAAGAAAAAGTAGTGGCATTTTGGGGTTAATATGGAAAGGACAGTTACCATGGTGAATACACAATATTAACAATAACTGTTAATGAAACATGGAAACTGCTCCTGGTGAATAGAATGAAAATCATACCTGCATTACTTTTATTTCGTGTAATTTACAACGTAGCGGCGTTGCATGCTCGTAGTTTCTTTTGCACTTGATCAGTGAGGCGATACAGCGCGCGCGCCGCCGCATTTGCGCGTGCAATTGAAGAGTGTGCGCTACGAGTACAGTATAACGGCTGAGAGGACATGAAAGTCCGTTTTTCTGAGGTGAAAAACTTTATCTCAGCGTACACTTATGTCACTGCCTGGGTTTGTGCTGGGTTTTCTGAAGTAGTCATGATTCGCTTCTCATATCATAACATGCTCTAAACACGCACGCAGAGTGGAAAAGGAGGCGCGGGGAGCAAGGACATTTGAACTATATCGATATGCGATATGGTCTAATTCCATATCGCATTTCAAAAATATATCGATATATCGCCCAGCCCTACACTGCACCTGCGCGAATCCACGAACTAATTGAAGTTCAGAGACTACTTGGGTGGCTCGCTGTAATTCAAAGCAAGCCCACTATGCCGCACTGGGGCTTTATACATGGAACTTGGACAGGGCCAGGGCACACAGGCCACAGTGGCCGTACGATGATTTTTTTTTCACGGGGCATGAAGGCCAAAGTGTAGGGCAACGGCGGCCATGGCCGCGTGGCCGCGGTATAATTCCCACCCTGTGTCAGTGGTATTCTGATAAACAATTCAACATAATCAATAATAGGCAGTATCATCTGAGAAATTATTCTTTTTCTGACAGGAAGAGTGAAACAATTAACAGAACGATAGAGTGAATTAAGACAGCCATATGATCTTTTAGTGATAAAGTCAATATGTAGTTTAAATGAGAGTTTAGGGTCAATCCAGAGTCCGAGATATTTAAATGAATCAACCTTCTCAAGAAGGGTCCCGTTAACAACTTAATTTGTAACTCCGAGGAGTAAACATGACTATATCGAGTTCCGAACAACATACAGCATGACTTCTTCCTATTCAATATAAGTTTATTTCTATGAAGCCATTTTTGTACCCGGTTGAAGTCAGACTGTAAGGAATTCTGAATTTGAGATAAATCAGAGTTAGAGGTGTAAATAACAGTTTCATCAGCATAAAGATGAACAGAAGAATTAGAGCATATTTGTGGTACGTCATTAATGAAAATAGTAAAAAGAAGCGGTCCTAACGTAGATCCTTGTGGAACACCCTTATCAAATGTCCTCCAAATGCTTTAATCACGGCCGGGAGATCTTCCCGAGCAGTTCTCAGAGAATCTCTCCCAAGAAGAAGCAGGGCCGAAGGATCTCAGTGAAATTTCAGAGAGAATCCCATCAGTAAACACGAATACAACAGTTTTTATAGAAAAGGAGAATGGGTGAAAATGGCATGATACATTACATAATTTCCCTACAATTTGATTGGTTCTTCACATGCAAACCCTCTTGTTACTAGGTAGAACCAAACTCTGTTTTAATGATTACTTCATAATCACAAGGTTTCAAATTTATACATCTGTCTAGTTTCATTTCCCTTGTTATTTTTACACTCACACAACCAAAGTCACAAGTTTTCGCCAAAGGGGTGAAGGGTTACAAATTTAAGAATCTATTTCAGATATGCTTCCTTACATAACATCACGGTGAAGAATACTGATTTTAGCTTTTAAGGTTAAGATGTCAGCAAAGTTGCAATCTCTATTGTGTTTTAAATGAGTCAGATCACTGAGATGCTTTTCTCAAACTCTATTTGTGTTGATGGAAATCAGTCAATCAGTTCTTACTGTAGTGTCACATAAATCATTTTTATATTACTATCAAAATTACCTTTGAATTGAATTATCACACACATGATTTAATAAAATGTCATTCAATAAAAAACTAATTTGTGGGGGGGGTCACGTGACCCAGAGTGAGATGGCTGCCTGAGTTCTTTGCTCCGCTCAAATTTTCAAAAATTTACATTTCTCTCCTCCGATTTCTCATTTTATTTCGACGAACGGACTTTAATTATGTCAGACACACCTTCTGATAAAGAATTTCCTATCTTTGGCTCGACGCGCTCACAGAAGGCTAAAGAAAAAGATAAGAAGAAACCTACTCACCACATGCCTTCGGCTGATGCTAACGTTAACGCAGCCGAATCTCCCCTGGATATGTCGCTGATTTTAGCAGAAATAAAGGCCAACGGTTCACGTCTCGACGGAATTACTAGCCGTCTGGAGGGGATAGCCAATTCTGTGTCTTGCCTTCAGAATTCATTCGCTGCCCTCACCGAGAGAGTTACGGGCGCTGAAACTCGCTTGGATGAAGCCGAACGAAGGATTTCGTCTGTCGAAGATTCGGCGGCATCTACTGAAGGGCAACTGGCCAGCTTGAAGGTGATGGTGGATCAGTTGCAGACAAAGATAGACGATCTTGAAAACAGAGGCCGCCGCAAGAATCTGAAAATAGTGGGCCTGCCAGAGAAAGCCGAGGGCTCTGGCCCACTCCCAGCGTTCCTGCGAGACATGAGCCCTAAGATGCTGCCTGCTGATTTCCCTGCACTGGACATCGAGAGGGCCCACAGATCTCCCACCTTCGCACCCAACAATCCGAATTCAGCTCCGAGAAGTATTTTAGTTTGGTTTCTACGATTCACTGACAAAGAAGACATTTTGAAAGTGGCCCTTAAGAAGACTGTTACTCACAATGGCTCAGAGCTTCGATTCTATTCCGATTTGTCAGCTGGCCTGCTGCAGAAACGCCGCGCGTTTGCGACCGTGGGTAAAGTTCTGGCCGCCCGCGGTCTGTATCGGGGATTCGCCTATCCGGCCAGACTCAGATGTCTGCACAACGGAAAGATTAAACTGTTCAACGATCCGAAGTCAGCCAAGGCTTTCCTGGACTCTCTGGACGATTAACCCCCAAATGTAATATAATAAAAGACTTTCAAAATTAACTGGTTCTTCCTTCGGAATAACACACTCAGAGACTAGGTTTGCAGCAACATAAGTGGCCACCCCACCACCTCTAGAGGCCCTGTCAGATCTATACAGCACAAAATGATCAATTTCAACACTTTCATCAGTAATTTTACTGTGTAACCATGTTTCTGAAATAGTAATGATATTAGGTTTATATTGAGTAACCCAGGCTCTAAGTTCATCAATTTTTGATGCAAGGCTCCTAATATTAAGGTGAATTACTCTCAAACCTTTAGTTACCTCTATTGTATTTCAGGAAATTATAATAGCAACATGTCAGACAAGAAAGAGTTGGATGAAAGCAGGTGAAAGAGAAACAACCAAACAACAGACAAGCACAAATATTATTCCTTTCACACACCATAACCACAAACCAACAATGAAAACACACACAAAACAATAAAGGATGATAAATGCAAACAAATACAAATACAAAAACAAAAACAAAAATAGGCTGCATAATAAAACAACTTACAGCTCAGCCCGCTATGCTCAAAAGAAGAGGCAAAGAAAGAAAATTTAAAGAATTTTATAACAGCAGTGGCTACTCAGGTAGTATACTAGTTTATAGTTAGCAACAAACAAAACAGAGCTGTAGCAACAGTAAGTTAGGCTCGAAACAAATTAACAGAATATCTTTAGCCAAAAACAAAGTAGGCTAATGTCACTACAAATACATAGACTATAGTTACTCCCAGTAGTAGTCCACACAGCTATCGCCTCTAAGCAGCTAAATTGGTGAAATAACTAGATTTAGGAAAGAAAAGATCGTATTGATCAATAATGTTATGCTACATTTAGCTTCGGATATCAAGGAGAGTCAGTAGAGAAATCCTTGAGGAATACTTCAACTTCTTCGGGAGATTGGAAAAGGTTTACCTTACCATCCTGGATCACTTTCAACGTACATGGGAAAATCAGTGAGTATTTGAAGTCCAGATCCCGCAGCTTTTTCTTTACCAGGTCAAACTGCCGCGTTCGCGGTAAGAGCAGCACTGAAGTCAGGGTAGATATAAATCCGTGATCCATTGTACACAAGCTCGTTTTTATCCCTTGCAAGTTTCAGAATCTTTAGCTTGTCCTGGAAATGAAGAAATTTAACCAGGATTGGCCTTGGTCTGGTGGAGTTTGACTTAACAGAGAAAGGAGTACGATGACACCGTTCAATGCATGGAGCAGTAAGGAAATTCTTCCCGCCTAGGAGCTGCGGTATCAGGCGAGTCATGAAGCTGTAGATATCACTGCCCTCTGATTTCTCAGGTACAGCTATAAATCGAAGGTTAGAAGCACGGCTGCGATTCTCAGCAGCTTCAGTACGATCCATCAGGTAGGAGTTTTCCTTTTCAAGCGTTTTAACTCGTTGTATCAGATCCCTCACATCATCTTCATTAGAACTCACTCTCTGCTCAAGTTCTGTCACATGTTCACCGAGTGTAGCAACAGAGCCTTCAATTTTCTGTATGCTCTGATTTATAGTATCCAGTTTCAGGTCCAGATGAGAAATCATCTCAGTTTTAATTTGCTGCATCCCTTCCCAAATTGTTTGGAGGGAGATTGAATCCTGCGTCATTACATGTTGTCTCTGCTACTTGCGTAGAGGTGAGTGGAAAAATTGTTCAGCTGGTATTTTAGAGAGACTTCAGATACCTTAATTTTTGTCCACAAATAAAAGTAGAAAGGATGTCTCACATGAACCTTAGATGATAAAAGTTTGAGCAAGCAGGCTTCAGCTTCTTAAGCACACTCACACCATGGCAGCCATTTTGAAAAAGTTCTTACAACGTCACATTCATTCAGTTCATTCATGGCACAATGTTTCTCCTGGTTTCCACGTCAGCGCAGTTTGATCCGTTAATAACGGAGAAATTTGAATGTTTCTCACTCGATCTCACGCTGATGTTATTACTTCAGTGGCTAATTCAAATGCTTTCTTTACTGGATCTCTTAGCGCTGTGTAGTAACAGTGTCGCTTGATCAAGATCGGCTCGCGCTCATAGCAGAGCTCGCGCTGCACTGACATTGATGGTCCAAACTGATAAACGGTCCGTGGAGCACAAAATAATAACGGAGTTTCGTTCCGCTTTCATTCCGCTTGCCATTTGATGTCGGGCGACGTTATGGTGGTCGCGCGTGCATTTGAATGAAAATATTGAGCGCTATATCGAAACATTTTTATATCGTTACCGACAATGGTGTACCGTCGATAAATACCGATACCGTTTTATCGCCCAGTTCTTGGAACATGACCTAAAGATAAAGACGAGTTAATTATATTGAGGAGAGGCTCTTCCACTACATGTAACACTTCTTTCAGTAGTTTAGTTGGTATAGGATCTAATAAACATGTTGTTGTTTTAGATGAAGTGATACGTTTATTTAACTCTTTTTGTTCTATAGTTGTAGAGCACTGTAATTGTTCTTTCGGGGTGATAATTGAAGCTGAATTATAAGGCGTGATTGAAGATTGAACGTTTACAATTGTGGTTCTGTTGCTTTCTATTTTCTCAGTGAAGAAGTTCATGAAATCATTACTACTGAACTGTAACGGTATATTTTGTTCGGGTGACGTCTGTTTATTTGTTAGTCTAGCTACGGTGTTAAATAGAAACCTTGGATTGTTTTGGTTGTTTTCTCTATTAGTTGGGAGGTGCTCAGCCCTGGCCGCTTTTAGGGCCTTTTTATAACGTGACATACTGTCTTTCCACGCGATTCTAAAGACCTCTAAATTAGTTTGTTTCCATTTACGCTCTAAAATACGGGTTTCTCTCTGACAATAGTCAGCTTGTCTTATCACCTGGTCCTCCCACTTTCCCATCTGCTTCAAGACTTGTTTTGATATGCTCCCAAGACACTTCTTTTATACCCAAAAACTTCTCAGCTCCCTTAACTATGATTTTAATTTTCTCTGTTTTTTGTCTAACTTGATCAGTACAATTGATCACATATGCCACAAACAAAATAATCGTATCTACTGTCAGTTCTGTATTTGTTTTCTCTGTTTGACCTGCATCTATTCTTGACTCCTGCATATCATTGTCAGTATCAACCCTTCCCCTTTGTCCTTGTACTTTCTTCACTGCTTCTGCATAACTTATGTTGTTAACTGTTTTAACCTGCTGTATTTCTACAGTCCTCTTCCTGACTTCACATCCTCTTATGTTACCCTGTGTTGGCCACCACAATTACAACATTTATCCAGCACATTGTCCTTACATTCTTCTACTCTACGCTCACCTCCACATTTGGGACACCTCTGCTTCCCTTTGCAAACTGCAGCTATATGCCCATACCTCTGGCATTTGTAAAGTGCCAAAGCGGGGAGGAATATAGGGCCTAACTGGAAAGCTCATGCATCCTACTCTCACCCTTTCTGGAAGTAAGGACTCCTGAAACTTCAGAAGAACAGATAAGCTATCAACCCTTTTACCATTTATTGTTCTCAACAGTCTCTTTATTCTACTCACCTCGCCTTCACTAATACTGCGCTTGAGTTTCTCCAAGTCTTCCTCCAAAGGAATCCCTGTTATCACTCCCCTTGTTACTCTATTCTCACCCAAAACCTTTCTCTCACTAATAATTTTCTTACATACACTTTCAATTTGCAAGGCTTTATTTTTCTGTTCCTCTGTTTTGCTTGTTATCAACAAGCTTCCATCTCTCAAATTTTGCCATTTCCACATCTCCTAGCTTCTTTTTTAATTCCCTAGACACCGCTATCGGACTTAAAGGGATACTCCACTTTTTTTGGAAATAGGCTCATTTTACAACTCCCCCAGAGTTAAACAGTTGAGTTGTACCGTTATTGAATCCATTCAGCCGATCTCCGGTTCTGGCGATACCACTTGGACAAGTGGACAAGACCATTAGCATTTCTCTCAAAAAAATGACCAAAGGGGGGCGTCACGTGACCCAGAGTGAGATGGCTGCCTGAGATCTTTTCTCCGCTCAAATTTTCAAAAATTTACATTTCTCTCCTCCGATTTCTCATTTTATTTCGACAAACGGATTTTAATTATGTCAGACACACCTTCTGATAAAGAATTTCCTATCTCTGGCTCGACGTGCTCACAGAAGGCTAAAGAAAAAGATAAGAAAAAGCCTACTCACCACACGCCTTCGGCTGATGCTAACGTTAATGCAGCCGAATCTCCCCTGGATATGTCGCTGATTTTAGCAGAAATAAAGGCCAACGGTTCACGCCTCGATGGAATTACTAGCCGTCTAGAGGGGATAGCCAATTCTGTGTCTTGCCTTCAGAATTCATTCGCTGCCCTCACGGAGAGAGTTACGGGCGCTGAAACTCGCTTGGATGAAGCCGAACGAAGGATTTCGTCTGTCGAAGATTCGGCGGCATCTACTGATGGGCAACTTTCCAGCTTGAAGGTGATCAGTTGGAGACAAAGATAGACGATCTTGAAACCAGAGGCCGTCGCAAGAATCTGAAAATAGTAGGCCTGCCAGAGAAAGCCGAGGGCTCTGGTCCACTCCCAGCGTTCCTGCGAGACATGAGCCCTAAGATGCTGCCTGCTGATTTCCCTGCACTGGACATCGAGAGGGCCCACAGATCTCCCACCTTCGCACCCAACAATCCGAATTCAGCTCCGAGAAGTATTTTAGTTCGGTTTCTACAGTTCACTGATAAAGAAGAAATTTTAAAAGTGGCCCTTAAGAAGACTGTTACTCACTGGCTCAGAGCTTCGATTCTAATCGGATTTATCAGCTGGCCTGCTGCAGAAACGCCGTGAATTCGCGACCGTGGGTAAAGCCCTGGCCGCCCGCGGTCTGTATCGGGGATTCGCCTATCCGGCCAGACTCAGGTGTCTGCACAACGGAAAGATTAAACTGTTCAATGATCCGAAGTCAGCCAAGGATTTCCTGGACTCTCTGGACGATTAACTTCGACTTTCGTCGGAGATCTGCACTCTGATTTTCGGAGGGGAAAGTGAAACTGACGATTCCATTGGACAGAGAACGGTACAATATACCCTTGTTAGTTTGTAAGGTTTTAAATATCTCATAGCCTATATGTGGCTGGTATGAAAGGGTAGTTATTTATTTTTTATTTCAAATGTTTATTTGTTTATTTCAATAATGATTATTATCCCAATGGTTTCATCTAATACTGTTTTATGTTTGTATTAGACTCGTTAGTGGAGCGGGCCGTGACGGGGCCGTATAACTTGGTGGTATTATGCTATCAGCTGTTTCATGGCTTCTTGTGTTATTTTGTAATTTCTTGATATCATCTGTGCCTCATCGTTTGGGGATGGGGTCTTGGGGGGAGGGTTCATCGGGTTTGTTTCATGTTTTACTTGTGGTACTCTTATGTTTATATTTGGTATCTCACACTGACATAATTTGCTGTATAATTTTGCATGTTATTTTTATGGCTCTACAATTTTCTATATGCAGAACGCTCTTAAATTGGTAACTTGGAACGTTAAGGGCATAGGTAATGTAATTAAAAGGAAGAAAATTTGATCATTCCTTAAAGGGACACTTCACCCATTTGCATTAAGCTTTGCATTGTTAGAAACCCAGTCATACTATTGAATGGTCGGCAACACTCTCTCATTTTCCCCTGAGACGGGAGAAATCCGTTATTTACCTCTTACACTTCCTCCTACAATGACGCAAAAATCGTAATTTTGCGTCATTGTAGGAGGAAGTGTAAGAGGTAAATAACGGATTTCTCCCGTCTCAGGGGAAAATGAGAGAGTGTTGCCGACCATTCAATAGTATGACTGGGTTTCTAACAATGCAAAGCTTAATGCAAATGGGTG
>FLSR01000117.1:162494-179711 GCA_900092035.1 Leuciscus waleckii | reverse complement strand
GATCTTTCAGTGGTTATAATGTGAAGCAATGGGGTCCACCTTCTTCAAGTCCCAAAATGTGCATGCATCCTTCACAAAAGTAATCCATCCGGCTCCAGGGGGATAAACAAAGTCCTTCTAAGGGTAATCCGCGCGGTTTTGTCGTAAAAATATACATATTTAAAACTTTATAAACGAAAATAACTGGCTTCCGGTAGCGGTTGACGCACGTTCACGGAGATGGATGCTGGTGTATGACGTAGGACGTAGCGTAGGAAGCGTTGTGACGTAGAACGAACGTGACAGCGCAGCCAGAGAGCAGAGCAAAACAAAACTCTACATTCGTTCTTCGTCACGATGCTTCCTACGCTACGTCTTACGTCATACACCAGCATCCAATTCCGTGAACACACAAACACGACACACAAACACGACCCACAGATAGACGCCCACCAGTATTGTACAGACAGTGCGCCAGTATCAAGTTCTCTGCTTAGACTGCTGCCCCCGCGACCCGGCCCCAGATAAGCAGAAGAAGATGGTATGGTATGGTACAAAATAAATGCCATGATCACTAGATTTTATACAGGTTTTACTATAATGAGTTTTTTAATGGTGATCACCAACCAACCAGGATCACGCCTGTTTTCGAGGACATGTAGCAGAGTCGCCAAGGAAGCAAAAGAGATAATTAAAGCATCAACGCGACAGGCAAATCAGCAAGACCAAAGTCAATATAGGAGTAACTTTTCCCAGATGGAAAGAGCTCATGAGGAGCAAAGATTTTAAAACGGACGCCGAAGTTGCCTGCTTTCTTCTCAACAGGTAATTCAGCCTGTGTAAATTCGAAGTTTTATAGTTGCTTGTCTAACCATAGCATAGTTGTGCATAACGCCAGAACGACCTCTAGTATAACTTGCGTTACTTTTCCTTGCGTCAATGGTGAAAAAGTATTGTTTACCTTGTAACAAATCTGTGCTGCGACGGATCACAGGTGATAGTTTTAAAGGAGCAATTGGACGGAGTCGAACTGGAAACCATGTTATTCTTGGAATAATACGGCCACCGTAGGAGTTAAAAAGGCCTCGAAATTGAAAAGAACAGAAACTAATATTCACTGGGTAGTCATATACAATTTCATCGCTCGATGGGGGAAAATATCACACAGTGTAACTTTAAAGGAGAACTCCGGTCAATTTTAACATTAACATCCTGTTTTCGGTCGAAGGCCATAGTAATCGATTGTCGAGTTCACTCGCGTGATCATAGGTAACTAAACCTACGCGCGTGAACTCGACAATCGATTACTATGGACTTCGACCGAAAACAGGATGTAAATACAGGTATGAGCGCTGGCTGAAATAACATAATTTTTATCCATATCTTTCACATCTACTGCAGTCAGATTCACCCGCGTTCACTCTGAAGGAATCACTCACATGGCTGTGCACTTGTAATGACACAACAAGGATGTTAAGAAGCTAAAATCAGGTTTAAAACTTGCCCTATTGAAGTCAACAGGGTGCAAATTTTAAAAAGAGGATAACATGGTGTAGGCAACACCGATTTTTGCCGTTGTTCTCTGTATTGACAGCACTCCAAATTTACAAACAAATTAGCTCAATGTTAAAATTGACCGGAGTTCTCCTTTAAAGTTACTGTACTCTGCCTTTCTATTGTCAGCAAAAAAGTGAGAAGTCATGCCAAGGCAAAAGGCAGTTACTTCCACATTATCAATATTTGGTTTTATCACCATTAACAAAATCATTAAAGACCATTCTAAATAGATCTGTAAAAGCCCGCTGTATAAAATCCAGTGATCATGGCATTTATTTTGTATGATAAACAATTACTTATAGCCAGTGCTTAATTTGTAAAGTGTGTGCAACAAGCAAGAAGATGTGCATTTGTAGATCCGTTGACGTGTGTATTGATTTTTATTAATAAACAAGTGTTTTCTCTGACAGTGTCGACTCGGCTGCAAAGATGAAATTGATGATCGCCATCTCCGGTGACGCGCCTATAGAGAGAAATGCACATAAATAGGCCTAATGGATTACATAATAAGAGAGTAGCCTTTTTCTTTTTTCGTTAGGATAAGATGCGCTCCTGTTCACGAGCAATGCAAGTGACCGCGCGGGCGCCTCCATGATGGTCTGTTATATTTGCTTCTTATTCATTAAATCCAGGCAATTGGTTGATGACAAATTTATTAAAATTAAGATACAATTTATACAAAAACGAAATTCACTTTAAAGAAAGGCTTTCTAAAAAAGAAAACTTAATGAAGTGGTCAAAATCATGTCTGACCCACTCCAGGTCTCTCGATATATTGCGCATCTTACTCGTGCTGTTCACTGCAAGCATAAATGGAAATAAATAACATTATAATATTTTAACAAATATGAAACTAAATGCGCTTTTTTAATGGCTACAACAGTATATTAGGCCTACATACTCTATTTGTAGGCTACAAATTGCTGCACATTCATTTAATTCTGAATTCTAAATTTTGCACACACAAGTTGAAAGGCATTTGTTCAAATCAAGTTCACGGATAATTGTGCGTGCATTTATTAATCATTATGATACTAAAAGCAAAGTAGGCTATGCTATGTAGCCTATAAAATCAGATGAGCCCAGAATATGAACGCAATTACATGTTAAGCATTTTCCTCCCGAAAACCATTATAAGAACGTTTAATGTGGCTTAATGCAGATAAGATTGTCCCCTTATTTTGTCGAAATAACAAGATACTATGTCGATACTAGGCTACTGCTGTGTCCACCGTGGTCTCCACATTCTTGATCAGCTGAAACGATTTTTGCTTGTTTGGGATCTGACTGGCCAGCGTATTTGAAAAAGTTAAGCAAACTTTTTTGTCTTTTTGACATTTTTCCCCTGAGTGAAACAATCGAGGCTAACAGCAATCTCAACTAGTAGGCTACACCAAGTCATGTGTCACAAACATTGAACACTAGGTTACACAAACAGTAATTTTATTTTTTTCATTTAGGCAATTAATTTTCCTGGTGCACAGGAGGTGCCGGATCCAATAAAAAGGGTTCCGGATCCAACGCCGGAGGTGACAGAACATGTTCCGGCTCAAATTAAGCCCTGCTTATAGCCATCCTGCTATCCTGTGCTTTGGTTGCATTCTAAAGGCATTATTAATACATTAGACATGACAACATAGCTCCAATCTATCTTCAATTGGAACCGAGTGACGTGCTAAGCACGCGTTCAAAATGATCATGATATAAAACAGATCCTTGCGCACGTGGTGGATCTGAAAGACGCATACTTTCACATTCAGATAGCCCTCATCACAGGCGCTTCCTGAGATTCGTGTTCAAATGTGTTGTGCTCCTCACATTCACGGTCATGAAAAACAGTCCTTTTTGAGACTATCAGTGGTGAGCACGTTCTGGACTACCTCGACGACTAATGCATTTATAGCACAACATTCTGTGTTCTGCGTCTTTTCATTATGCGGTGGTTTCAGCTGTCTACCCTATTATTGTGCTTGTGCACCTCGCTCGTCCCGAGTATTTATTCCGGATGCTGTTATAGGTATAACCCGCTTGTAAGAGCTGGTATGATGTTGTATGCACCAGTACACTTGTAGCTTCATTATAAACACTGCCTGTGATTATATTAGTCCCGCGCCGACTCTACCATGTTTAGGGCGATGCTGAAGGCGCCGGCGAAGTTAAACCCATGGGTGTTTCAAACAGGTCCGGTACCCGAACTGGGTGAGGCGGGGCTTTAGTTTTTAGTTGTATTCATCTTCTACAGCATGACCACGTTTGTGCAGGACAAAGCTCTGGGAACATCAGAAGTTACAGGGACTGATGGAAGCTGTACAAAGTAGGCAACACTGTAATTTAAATTTTGATTGACAGTAAAACAAAGGCAGAACAATGTACAATCTGATAAGTAGCATTATTTGATAGAACACCGGCACAGTAACTTCATATTGACATGCGTACCGTAACTGAATTTGAGCGTTCCAAAACAAAGCCTACTGCTCTTTGGTGGTATTACTGTTATAGTGTTCTACCTTGGTTTCTCTTGGGCTTTTGGAAGTTACTGTTAAGACAACCAATTAATTTCTCGAAAAAAACAAACAAACAAAAAAAAACAGAATTGACTCAATTTTTATCCACATCATAAAGGATGTAATGTTTTTGTTCGGTTAAATGTTTATTTGTTTGTTTGCATTTTTACGTACGTTTCTGTTTGTAGTTTATATAATCTCTAGTGTGTGCCATTTTATTAATAAACCCATTTATACTTTTAATTGTCTCTGTGTTTGAAAACCGACCTTATAAAAGTCAATGAAACTTCAAGATCTAAGCTACAAGCTCGATATTGACTACCTTGAGTAGTTTTAATTCATAAACTCAGAAAGTTTGATATTCGCGGCCAGAAGATAAAACCTTCGTGGAGTTTAAAAGGTATACCCCTTCTTAACTGTAATGATCAGACAGTACAGAACAAGGTAATCTCGAAAATTGATAAAATAAATGTACATGCGACTTATGAATTATGACCATGCGTTATAAATATTAATATTGCCAAAATTCCCTATATTCTTGAGCTAATTCACATTTACCCCGAGTCGTTATTCTTACAACACCATGCAAGTACATTTTTTCATCATAGGCTTTTTTTTCGGTTTCTGAGTTGGGTGTGTACGTCACCAAATCTAACTTTATATTACCTTAATCACTGTCTTGATGGCTTAAACATAGCACCATTTTGAAACATATCAGAAACTCCTAGCAATTGTTAGTTAGGCTTAAAATATTTTTTACACTGCGGGGTTAGTTGTAGCACGTGTTACAACTAAGCCGGCAAGTGTACAACGATAATGAAATGAAAACAGGGAGCCACACAATTTTTCAGGTTTGAGTATTTATTTATTTATATATTTATTTTGCCACATTTAACTTTGTTGGACTTTCACAAACAATGTTAGAATTGAAATGTCAAAGTATGATTTTTTGGGGTCCACATTTGTTTACTATGCATTGATCACTTGTTTGTTTATTAAAAAGCCTGTTTTTCATGCAATAAACCCTTTAAAATGTGATTTAGAAGTTTTTATTATTATTACTGTTATTATTATTAATAATAATAATTTTGCATGCAGCTGCCACACAAATATAATTCAATAGCAATTGCAATATTTGATGATTTTATTTATTGCAACACTGCAGCCCTTTCATAAATCTCTATCCATGATATTGATCCATAATAGAAGGATGATTGGATGAGGGATGGGTGTATGGATATCTATCTATAAAGATGCACAAACAATATCAAACTATACAGATAAAATAGTACTGAATGATGTGTGCTACATACAAGTGTTACAACTAACCCCTCTGTCTGTTACAATTAACCCCGCATATTAACCCCCCACATTTGCACTTCTGTCACTTTCAGTGCAACTGTACTAAAATGGTAGGTCCTAGAAAAAAAAACTTTAGTGTTCATTTGTCAGAGATGTGTGTTGCTTGTGTAAAAATTTTAAAATTAAAAAAATAATAATAATCTAACTTAATTATTTTTTTAATAATTGAGCCAAAACCAAAATGTGTTAGGTTGTGCCCCGCTCTCCCCTACATTAAAATTCACTGCATTTGAGACTGCAAGTGAAGTATTGACAGGAGCTGGAACAGAGCTCATGATATGAGCCAAATGTTTTACGAAAACTTGTCTCGTCACTCATAGTCATTATGTAAATGTAGTAATATAATAGGCTTCCATGACTCCAATGATCAGTTTAGGGGGGCTCACATTTCCACAATTGGCCAGATTCACCGCATGGCAACGATCACATGTGTTTTGTGTTTATTCTGCAAACAAATTATTACAAATTATTACATTATGACACCTTCAGTTCCCTAATGCTCACAAATCTGTTTTTTATAACAGTAAAAGCTCTTTTCATGTAGTTGTGATGTTATATTGTGTCATGTTTATCAAAATAAAAATTAAACGTAGACCTCACTTCATTGGTATTTAAATAGTAGGCTTATTTTGAAATGTATTCTTGTACAAAAAGACGCTGTATTAAGCAGTGCATAAAGTATTGAATGAAAATGTCTATGTATTTGACAAATATTGCATTTATTTCACTTCAGCTGTGATAAAGTATGGGAAACTACAGGAAGCAGAAAGTGTCCGACTTCATGTCTTCGTTTTCAGCTCCTCCCCGACTGCAAGAGGCAAGTCTCACCGATTGGTTACATCCAGCCGCAGTCGAAGTCGAACGCACCGACTGGCTGCATTCAAAGACTTGTGAATGAAGGCACCTCACGAAATTGAGTACTGACAGATATCTAAGGCAGTGCAACAGTAATGATCAACAGCAAAATAGAGAGAGCTTTGGTGATGCTTAAGCAAATATTTAATTAATATAGTAATTTCTTGCTAGAAATGATATCAGAAGTGGAAAACGTTGGTCAAAAACGTACATTTAAACACAAACTAACCGCCAACCGCAACATTTAGACGCCTTTTATATTTTAGCTCAACTGTCACAGAATGGAAAACATATTGTGGGATATCAAAGGCAGCGAAAGATACATCTATGCTGCCTTCAAAAATCGATCAGATGAAGGTATTTTAAGAAACAGGAAGTGAAGCTTACTTTGGATTCGGATCTGCCTTGATGCCTTCCTTTCTTGGAATGCATCCTCCGAAGGCAGCATTTTTCAGTTTTCGGGCGCAGCCTTGTATAGTCCTCATTTGCTTGATTGTGTTCACTTGATCATCATGATCAGGAAGCTCTGCTTCCATAGTGCTCCTTTCCCTCATGTCTTTGCTGGTTCGTTGTGTTCCTTGTGTGTGCCTAGCTTGCTTGTCTCTACACGTCTTATTTTTTTGGTTTCTCTCTTGATTTTTCTTTTGTTAACTAATCTTTTATTTCTTTTCTCTCTAGTTCCCCGTCAAGATTTCACTCTTGTTTTATTTTATTTTTTTGCTTGCAAGTTCCAGTTATAATTTAGTTTCTTCATATTTTCTCTAGTCACATGTGTGTGTGTGTTGTCTTGTGTTGGTTCCTAACTCTCCTGACCTGGCACCAAATCTAGTGCTTCTGCGGTTCTCTTACGAGAGTCCTCTCGTACTGCGTTTTTGTAAAAACGCTACGGGAAAGGTTCTCTTTTCACGAAATACTGAAGCAAAAAATTATCCTTAATTTTCATAAATGTATAACGCGTTGCGGCAGTGCTAGCTATGGCGAGACGGCTCGCTCGCTCATTGACTGCTCTGCAGCAACTGCATAAGCCTATCGAGCGAGGCCTGAGGTGACGTCAGGCCAATGAGGACGCTCCGCGCCCTCCTAGCCATTTCCCGCCGAAACGGGTGTGGCTAGCCACTATATAAGGAGCTCGAGAAGGCTGATTCACTTGATTTTCATCGCCGAAGCGAACCAGAGTGAACCGTACGCACGGCAGAGAACGCAGTACTCGTTCCCTCTGCTAGAGAGAACCGAGGTTACGTTAGTAACCGAGTACGTTCTCTTACGAGAGATACTCTCGTACTGCGTAGAATACGCTAGGGGAACCTACTGTAAAACGCCGTGCGTGCTGGGATAAAGACACCTAGACTCAAGGGCGACAGCCCGGAGTTCATACAGTACATAATCACCCAGGGGACTCACAGCGAATCCTGGAAGAGAGGGGGGTTAGCCACTATCTTCCTTATAGCAGCATAGAGCAAGGATTGCAATACTCAATAGCTGCATAACTGACAGCGCCAGTTATGAGATTTTGGCCATACTAGACCGACAGTAGTCTGGCCTGTAGTCCGGGAACCTCTAGGTTGTAAAACCTTATAAATGTAGACGGAGAGGCCCAGCCTGCCGCCATACAAATATCTTGCAAGGCAATCCCACTTGACCAGGCCCACGATGAAGCCATGCTTCTCGCGGAGTGCGCTTTGACACCCAGCGGGCACTGCATGCCCTTGGTTGTGTAAGCTAGCGCTATCGCGTCCACTACCCATCTGGATAGGGTCTGTTTCGAAGCGGCTAGTCCCTTAGAACGCCCGCTGAACGAAACAAAGAGCTGCTCCGTCTGTCTGAAAACAGACGAGCGAGACACATAAGCTCTTAACGCCCTAACTGGGCAAAGGGAGCTTTCGTCCATATTTCCTTCAGCAGGGCAGACAGGGAAATGACCTGTGCTCTGAACGGTGTATTGAGGGATTTAGGAACATAACCGTGCTTAGGTTTGAGTATAACTCTAGAGTCATTCGGCCCAAATTCCATGCACGTCGCGCTTACTGAGAGCGCATGTAAGTCCCCTATGCGCTTCACTGAAGCGAGAGCCAGAAGAAACGCCGTCTTGAAAGACAGGTGTTTAAGATCAATATCCTGCAAGGGCTCAAATGGATGACCTTTCATGGCTTCCAGTACCGTAGAAAGGTCCCATATAGGGACTGTGGGAGGTCTGGGAGGATTCAGTCTCTAATCTCCTCGAAGGCAGCGAATGACTAAATCGTTCCTTCCAATAGACTGGCCGAGCGTGGTCGAAGAGAACACTGCTATGGCCGCTACATAGACTTTGAGCGTGGAAGGGATCCTGCCATTATCCAACAGCTCCTGTAGGAAGGAGAGAACCTCCGTCACACCGCAATGCAGGGGTGACACACCACGAGCTGTGCACCAGCTAGAGAACACTGACCATTTTGAGGCATAGAGACATCGCGTAGACGGAGCTCTGGCCTGTGTGATAGTGTTTAACACTCCCTGTGGGAGGTCAGCGGGTACCCGTTGATGGCCCACACATGCAGGGACCACAGCTCTGGGTGAGAATGCCAAATCGAGCCGTTGGCTTGAGAGAGGAGATCCCTCCTCAGAGGCACTGGCCACGGGGCGGTGCTCGCTAACTGCATCACAATTGGGAACCAAGGTTGGCTCATCCAAAGTGGGGCTACAAGCAGCACTGAGCATCCTTCTTCCCTGACCCGTTCTACCACCTGAGTCAGGAGGGAGACGGAGGGAAAAAGCGTAGAGAGGACGGCGAGGCCACTCGTGGGTCAGCGCGTCCTTGCTCTTCGAGAAAAATTCTGGACAGTGAGCGTTTTCTTGAGACGCGAACAGGTCTACTTCCGCTCTGCCGAATTTCTTCCACAGCAGCTGGACTGTCTGTGGGTGCAAGTGTCTTTTCTGCTGTAATATTACTAATGAATCTTCTCCTTTGTGTGAATCTTCAGGTGTTTCTTCAGGACTGACGCCCAATGAAACTGTTTACCGCACTGATCACAGTTAAATGGTCTTTCTTCAGAATGAGAAGCTGTGATTTCAGAGAGAAAGCCTGAGTGAAACTCTTCCCGCATTGAGATCTCTCTCCGGTGTGGATGCTGTCGTATTGGCAAGAGGCCCAGAAGTGAATTCTTCTGATAAATCCCTAGAAATGAGATCTCTCCTAAATGTTTTACATGTCCCAAAAGTAACAGATACAATTAAGCTATTTATGGATGATCTTTTACGTTTTCTTTTTGAATTATTGTCTTTGTATTATTCTTTACATTTTACGTTTCTTTACATTAACTTTTTTTTTTTTTTAGTTTTTTTGTAAAACGAAAAAATGTGAAATAAAAAGTGAAGCCACAAGTCAAGATCACTAATGAGTTCAATAGTCATTTTAAACAATTTGAATCTGGTTTGAGGATGGTTCCAAACATGACAGAATGTTTCAGGAACATCACACTAACCTTTAAATAACATTCTATCAACATTCAGGAAACTGGACATTTGTATGTTCTTGGAATGTTACAAATCAACGTTCCTAGAATGTGAATTTTAAATCTAAATTAAGTTGAAATAACGTTTGAGGAACATTTTACCTTTTAAAACACATTCCTCTAACATCAAGAAAACTGGACATTTTTTACGTTCCCAGAACCAACATTTGGTTCTGAATATTTGGAGAATATTTTTGGTTCTGAATATATGGAGAACGTTCTTAAAAAAAACCTGTGTTAGCTGGGGAACTACTTACCGTGGTGATGTGGTTTCTCCACTGTGTGGATCTTCATGTGTAACTTCAGGTTACTTTTAATAGTGAAACTCTTTCCACACTGATCACACGTGTGCGGTTTCTCTCCAGTGTGGATCCTCTCATGTCTTTTCAGATCATCTGATCGACTGAATCTCTTGTCACAGTGTGAACACTTGTAAGGTCTCTCCAGTGTGGATCCTCGCATGTGTTTTCAGATGTGATGACACACTGAATCTCTTGTCACAGTGTGAACACTTGTAAGGTTTTTCTCCAGTGTGAATTCTCTGGTGCCGTTTTAAACAGTTTGCTGTAATAAAAGTCTTCTCACACTCAAAGCACATGTACTCTCTCACACCAGTGTGAATTTTCTGATGTGTGTGTAAATATTGCAGCACTGAAAAACTCTTTCCACACATCTTCTCTTTCCTCCTTCACTTCACTCAGTTCTTCTCTCTCCTCCTTCACTTCACTCAGTTCTTCTCTTTCCTCCTTCACTTCACTCAGTTCTTCTCTTTCCTCCTTCACTTCACTCAGTTCTTCTCTTTCCTCCTTCACTTCACTCAGTTCTTCTCTTTCCTCCTTCACTTCACTCAGTTCTTCTCTCAGATCTTCACTCTCCTCCTTCACTTCACTCAGTTCTTCACTCTCCTCCTTCACTTCACTCAGTTCTTCACTCTCCTCCTTCACTTCACTCAGTTCTTCACTCTCCTCCTTCACTTCACTCAGTTCTTCACTCTCCTCCTTCACTTCACTCAGTTCTTCACTCTCCTCCTTCACTTCACTCAGTTCTTCACTCTCCTCCTTCACTTCACTCAGTTCTTCACTCTCCTCCTTCACTTCACTCAGTTCTTCACTCTCCTCCTTCACTTCACTCAGTTCTTCACTCTCCTCGCTCTCTTCCATCAGGTCTGAAATGAAAGAAGAAAGTTTGATTGCATTTTCTAAGGATGCACTGAATGTTCGGCCACCGAAATTATTTGGCTGAACATATCAACAACAGCACATTCGGTGTTCGGTCGAATAAGTGAAAAGACACAATATATTTTACAGAACAATGGCGCTTTTGATGACGCAATCAAATGGCATCCAGCATAGAGTGAATTATGAATCCAGCAAACATGTTGTCAGTGTGGAAGCATTTTAGAGTCTCAGAGAAAGACACAAAAATGGCCGTTTGCAGACACTGTTCTGCTGAACTGCGAGGTGCATCTGCAAAAACTTAGGCTACAGCACTATTTAGTGAAATTCAAGTCAACGCGGACATTAAGTCAGAAACGCGTGTGTTTAACAACAATCTTCAAAAAGAGTATCAAGCTATAAATTATGCACAGTAAGTTGTGAAAAATAACTCTAATGTTGTATCGGGCTGAAGGATGCCCACCAGAAGCGACAGCGCACAATCCCGAATTCACTTCTCTTTGTGCCTGAATGGTGAAATACTGACACACAGGTGTCAGTCAAACTGCCCATCATGTGGAGTATCTCACGTAAATACAGTCGGTTATGGCTTAACAGATCGGTGAAAACCGGATATGTGTCAGTTAGTCAGTATACTGTATATGCACTTTTTTGTTGTAAGCATACAAACGTTACCTTCGGTCAGCAGTTAGTTATAGGCCTAATATAAGCTCAAAGATGGTCAAATAAAAATATTATTTGTTTAGCAGTTTATTTATTTTAAGTTATATCGTGCTTTGTTGGTATAATGCCTACTGTATAAATGAAAAATAATATTTTACATTACACTATAGTATAGGAAAATTACAAGACTTTTGTCCTAATTTCTTCACTTGCAAGAAATAAACCCTTGAGCTTTAATTTTGGAGAAAACACCAGATCACCATGCTGATCGCGTGAGCACTTCTCTTTAAATCACGCAGCACAAACAGAATACCTATATTATATAGGCTACTTAATTAAAGTCCTGTGCTGTTTTATAAAGGCACAAAGCCATATCACGGTTTCGATTTTAGTTCGTTGGCAAAATATAACGCTAGAGACCTTTATGCTAGGCTATACATTTTATATCTCATGTGTTGGGAAAAGGGAGAAGAGCGAGTTCGGCAAAAGGCGGATTCAAACTCGGGTCGAACACGTCAAAAGCTACTTTTAAGTACCTCACGTCCACCCCCTGATCCCTAAACCCACCCCTAAACCTACCCATCTCCACCCCCTGATCCCTAAACCCACCCCTAAACCTACCCATCTCCACCCCTTAGATCTGGATCCAACTCCACCCCCTGGATCTCGTGTACTGCAGTGAGGTGCTACTGAAAAAGACAGGCACTTAGTGCAAATATAATAGATTAGAAATAATAATAATAATAATAAAATATATATAAATAAAATTAAACTCTTGGTGTGGTGGGGGCTCTCGCTGGCGCCCCCCAGCTGTTTGCACCCTTTGCCTATGCCTAGAAACGGCCCTGTGTGCATCTTTCAGAAATCCGAGCTTGGCAAGAGCAATATCAACTCAAATAGGCTACTACATCATAGACATGCTCAACGATATGATATCGTATATTATTGTGTGCATATTTAAATGATTTTAGCCTTGTACAATATGATACTCGAATGAATGGAATAGGCACAGCATGATCACAAATCAAACAGCGCGTTAATTGCGTCTCTGCACGTCTTTGTCTCTCAGCAACCAAACCAGGCCTATAATAGCCTATAATCAACTAAGATTCATATACATTAATTACTACTTGATATGTCTATTTAAATGTTTTAAACTTTGTGATGTGATAAACTACATGATATACTGTATGTATTTGTCTCACTCTCTCTTGAAGCTGATCCTCGCTGTCTCCGTGCGTATTTGGCGCTGTGTGTGTTTTTTCCTCTGCAACTTTGCTGGCTGCGCTTTGTCTCATTTTATTGCGACTCTCAACTGTGTGGCTACAAAGTATATTACAATGGCATCGAACACAGCTCAGCCAATAATAATCAAGAACTGGAAGTTTCTGTTTTTATAACATGTGTTTTGACACTTAAAAAATTTGCATAATGCTGTATTTTTACAAAACAAAACAATAAAGTTTATCACTTTGAACATGAAAAAAAAAATCCCCTGGGAGAAACTGTCCCGCCTTCCAAATTAAAAGAGCCAATCGCTGATTGGTAAAGCCATTGCGTCACTGATCGTCTGTTAGAAGCTCTGGTTCCCATAGGAACCTGAGACTCGCGCTTAGTATGCTTAGTATGCACATGCGCATTGGCTCGTCAGCCTGAAAAGTAAGGGTTTGGTTGGACTCAATGAGCCAAGTGGAATGGATTTGACTGACGGCGCTCTGAAGAGTGAACAGACATATGCGCTGAATTAGAGACGGTAAAAGTGAGTGGGTCCAATATCTTTTCAGCTGCTCTCTTTCTGTTCAACCGTAGATGATCAAAGACGCGCCATCGTCAGGCAGTTTAGAGATTTACATCAAACTTTGCATGATAACCCAGATCATTTTCTTTTGATAGTTAAAGTGTTCCTCTTCTATTGCGAAGTTGCCAGGCTCATACTGTATGTGTAAGAAAAGATGTGGAGAAAAGGCTCAAGTGAAAGAAACCGACATGGCAAAGTATCTCTAAAGTATCTCCAAAGATTGCACAGAAACTTCCAGATGTGGTGGATTGGGACAAAGAAGAGGTGATGGTCGCCCAAGAGCAATAATTATTCAGTTTTTATCTGTGTGTTTTTATCGGGACACAGTATGGAGAGATGCCAAAGACAACCAGTATCTGAAAGAGAATGGGCTGCACATCAAAGAGTATCTGTCTTCTGAGGAGAGAGCTGCGAGATCAAAGGCATGGCCACTGGTGAAAAGAGCGACACAATAGTGGGAACTAAATTTAAAGTCAGGGAAATGGCTATGAGAAGAGGCAAAGAGTTCAAGAAAAACAAACTTAGAAAAATTACGGATGTAAGACTGTAAAACTGGAAGAACTGGAAGAGAGGGCAACTCTCTGAGGGAACAAAGGAAATTAACATTTGAACTCTCTCTTGTGAAGGTAGCACCATCATTCGAGACAAGTCTCACCTCAGAATCATCCTAATCTGCAATTCACTGCCATTATATGCGCATTATAAAGAGCCAGGATATTTTTTTGATATAACTCCGATTGTATTCGTCTGAAAGAATTCACACCTACGATGAGTTGAGGGCGAGTAAACATGGCTAATTTTCCTTTTTGCGTGAACTATCCCTTTAAAATGCTTTCTCAATGGATCTGCCAGCTCTGTGTAGTAATGTTGTTGCGTGATCGAGATCGGCTCACAAGTAAACCACTGTCTAGTATTGCTCCGAGCTGATAAACTGTTTGTGCTGCGCAGCTCAGACGAGTAGTGTGGTTTCACTCTGCTTTCGTTTGCCGTGTGATGTTTCTCGTATGCAGCAGAAATGGCAGATCTCTCTTATAAAAGTACATGTGAACATTTAGTCTCAGTCTAGAGCCCTGTATAGTGCTGTATTTCTGCTTTACATGAGCGCCACCTACTGTCAGATTTTTTCAATGATCTGAACTGGTTTAGCAAACACTCAGTGGCTGAAGAACTTCAGAATGCCTGAAGAAAAATGTATGCACTTGTGCAACAAACTGCGTCCAGCGATGTAGAGACGGGACACAAACTTCCATGTGTGTATGTACCTCTAAAGATGAGAGTAGCCATTGCACTGTGGAAGCTTGCAACCGGCTCTGAGTACAGAAGACTGAGAGACTTTTGAGACTGTCGGGGGAAGCACAGGCGAAGCACTGCTACTTGGGCGCAGATATATGACGCAACACATAAAATGCCACGACTTCCGTCAACATACCGGCGTGTATAGTAGCTGCCTATTTTTCCTACAGTACATGAATGGTAATGAACATGGCTTATTTTGTGAGAGATGAAGAGGGTGACTTCTCAGACAGTCAAGATCCAGAACCATACCTCTATGAACCAGAGTTTGAGAAGATGAGCTGCGTGCTTTGGAAATATAATGACAGGAGGAGGAGGTTGCGATCTCTCAACAGCCTGAGGACGTGAGGATGAGAGCCAACACGAACTGGTGGTGTGAGTGTGGGGGAATATGCCAATCTATGCCAACTGAAATAAGAGTGTCTGTGCTGTGGCGAGTGGGACAAGTTACTGCCATCGATGACCAGGCTCAACGCCTCAGATCAAGATGTGCGTGCCCACAGTTGTGTCACAGCTGGATTTCACGGCGTTGATCCATCCTGCAGTACTCGATTTTTTTCCCCCCGGTGTGATAAAGTGAACTGGAAAAAAACACCCCACACCAAATGGACCAAATGGACAGCTGTCCACAGAGTAAGTGATTATTTTAAACATGACACATGTATAGATTGACCCATATTATACCTGTATTCACATTCACATATTATACCACATATTCACATTTCATGTGTTGCGTGATATCTCTGCGTCCAAGTAGCAGTGCTTCGCCTGTGCTTCCCCCAATATAGTCCCAAGTCAATATCTGCCTAGGAAATCGCCTAGTGTTAATCTGCATCGCTATTTGTACTCTTTGTGAATACGCAGGCCACAAGAATTAATCAGGTGTTTTTTACTTTTTTGTAACTTTTACTCAGGACATCCTAGCTGGCAACAAAGGATTCCATTCATTAAGCTAAGCTAAGCTAGCATCAACCCTGTCAAACTAAAACACTGCATGCAGTGAGACAAAAAATGCATTTGCCCACATATCTAAATGTAGTAAAGACGGTGAATAAGCCCTATTTCAAAAATGGTGGAGTGTTCCTTTAAAACCATTCATTGACACCGGACAGCTGACTGCGGAACAGCAGGTCTACAACATGAACATTTCCAGAGCACGTGTAGTGGTGAAAATGTTTTGGTAGATTGAAAGGAAGATGGGGTTGCCTTATTAAAAGAAATGACTGTGCGGTCGACCTTGTGAAATCTACAGTGCTGACATGCTGTGCTCTACATAACCTTTGTGAGAGTCATGGAGAGTCCTATGAGAGTGCATGTGATTGAGCAGAGCCTGTTTTGTGAGAGCAGAGCGGTGTATGTGAACGTTACAGGGACATTCCATTCTATAATTTTAGAAATGTTGAGAAAACGTTATTTTTGAATGTTTTCTGGACTTTCACATCACCCTGAACAGATGGCCTGCCCATCACTGGGCTTACACACAGACACTCGAGTATTGCTAATTAACCTGAAGGAAATCACGGAGAACCTGCTAGCTCCTGGCTCAGCCGGGACTCGAACCGGGGACCTTCTTGCTGCGAGGTGATAGTGCTACTGTGCTGCCCTGTTTCTATTTATGTTTATATGAATTCATAACATGTAAGCAATTCATTTCTTACAGCTACAAATGCATTAAATATTAAAATTACAAAAATGACAGACAAGACTTTACTTTAAGATTCACATTTTAGAAGTAGTATTCAAGTAGTCCACAACATTTTGTAAAGAGTCTCTGGGAAGTACACAGTCCAAACAATGGAATTATAAAAAGCAAAAATTAAATTTTCTACACCAAAAACACAACCCCACCACAAGGGAAAAAATAACACAAGCTCAAACATACAACATACGGATACGGAGGGTGAGCAAAAACGCACCGTTTTGTGCCTGTTCCTTTAAATGCAAATGAGCTGCTGCTCCCGGCACAGGGGGCGGAGCTTCCACAGCTCACACTCAGACAGATATGCACTGAAAATTTCAAAAACTTTTAGGCTTTTATGTTCAAACCGGTGTAAAGATGGCATGGAATGGAGCGCATGCGCAGAGTGGTGAGTGATATAAAGACAACGAGAGAATTTAGATCAGAATCAGATGAAATGCCGTTAGTGAAGGGAAATTCAAAGTCCTGATTGATTAGTGTAATGCATTAGTTCAATCCCAGCTAACAAGGAACCCAACAAACACACAACTTTCCCTTAATGTTCCCATGTGGTTCCCATTTGGTTATTGTTTTGGGAACCAAATAAGAACGTTCTAGGAACGTTCTAGGTTTTTTATAACCTAAAGAGAACTTTCAAGAACTTTCCCTGCAGGTTATTTTTATGTTTTATTTTATAACCTAAAGAAAACCTTTCCAGAACGTTCCCTTCAGGTTATTTGTAGGTTTTATTTTACAGTATATTTTGAAGAGAGCTTTTCAGAACGTTCCCTGCAAGTTAGTTGTTTTTGTTTTTTACCTAAAGAGAGCGTTCCCATAACGTTCACTAACGTTCTTTAAAAGTTAT
>FLSR01000117.1:93074-159144 GCA_900092035.1 Leuciscus waleckii | reverse complement strand
TTTTTTTAAAAAGATTGATTTTTAAAAAAAAAGTTCGATTTTTTTTTTTTTTTTTTTTTTTTTTTTTTCGTTTTTAAAATTAGTAGTAGCCTACGCCATATTGAATATAAATACACTTTAATCATAACGTCAATGGGAACTATATCTTCTTCCGCTGTATCACCGCGTTCGCTCACTCAGTTACGTCTCCTTTCGCTGTATCACCGCACCCACTCACACTCACACAGTCCAGCAGGCAGCAGCACACTCAGACAGTCAGTCAGCGCAGACAGGTTTAGGAAAGGTGTTCGAGTGCATGACTGCGATGAGTGAAAGAAAGAGAAGCGTAATTTGGGGTTATTTCACTCCAGTAAATACTGATGAAGCCTTGTGTGACGTTTGTAAAAAAAAAATACGCCACTGTGGTAATACCACAAATTTGACAAAACATCTTAAAGCAAAACACCCTACAGAGCACGACGAAGTGCAGCTGAAGCGAGCAGAGGAGGTAACACAGCCACGACCCCCATCTTCTGGCTCGAGGCAGAGTTCATTAGCAGAATGCTTTCAGAGAGGTCAACATTACCCAGGTATTAAGTGGTGGTTAGATTTGAATTCAAAAAGTCAAGTCACATTATTTTTAGCTATAAGCTACTTTGTACAATACAGACTGATCAGATATGAAGATACAGTATTTTATGTAGAGCAGAATATTAAACTGGATATTTTGCTTTAAACATTTTTCATTAGCTATATCTATTTATGTTACCTGATAGGCTATTTGGTGGATATTCTTTAATTAAATCATTTATAATAATTAATTATCATTTAATTTTTTTTATTAAACAAATGACAGTTTAAGTGTCAAGTAATAAGGGAGAGATTTACTATCATTATAAATTCTTAATGCCTGTAACACAGCTTCAAGAACATAATATATGTATTATATTTTATAGATGACTCGCAGAGAGCATCTGAAATTACAAGACGCATTGGAGAGATGATTGTAAGGGACCTCCAGCCAATCTCAGTTGTAGAAGACAAAGGTTTTATTGCTCTTGTCAAGATTCTTGATCCACGTTACCAAATCCCTTCCCGGAAAAAGCTGATGGACTGTACAATTAACAATATGTATGCTGAATGTAAAGCCAAAGTAATGACAACATTACAACATGCAAACCATGTCATTCTCACAACAGATATGTGGACCTCAAGGTCCACAGAGGCATATTTAACTGTGACCTGTCATTTTATTGACAACAGCTGGCAAATGCATGATTTTGTGCTAGAAACCTGCCATTTCAGTGTACAGCACACAGGTGACAATATTAGTGCAGAGCTGAAAAGAATAGCTGAAGAATGGGGCGTTACTCAAAAGGTGCTTGCAGTTGTCACAGACAACGGTGCAAACATGGTTGCTGCAGTGCATAAGGCTGGGTGGATGCATTACCCATGTTTTGCCCACACATTAAACTTGGTGGTCAAAGATGCAATAAAAGCATCTCCGGAGACCGTTCATCTGCTGGAAAAATGCAGAAGCATTGTATCCTTTTTCCACCATAGCACAAAAGCCACAGAGAAACTTAAACAGATACAAAATCAACTGAAAGTGGCAGAACATAAACTGATTATTTCAGTTGAAACCAGGTGGAATTCAGCTTTTTACATGTTGGAGAGGCTACATGAACAAATAGACCAGTTACCACAGCCCTCTGTTTACTTGGAAAGAGTGACCTGTGCTTTACAACTGAAGAGCGGTCTGTTATCCACCTGACCATTGAGGCCCTGAAACCTTTTGAGGAGGCAACACGTGAAGTATCAGCAGAAAAATACACTTCTGTCTCAAAGGTCATTCCCCTAGTATCACTGCTGCTTAGAGCATCTGCTGCCACTGAGCGTCAAGGAAGCTCTTTTGCCACAGAACTAGCCAACCAATGTCAGCGGAGATTCCGTGGACTTGAAACCATACACAGTCTTGGTGCCAGCACCTTTCTTGACATAAGGTTTAAGCACCTGGCATTTCGTGACAAAGATCATGTAGAAGCTGTAAAAAAGCGACTCCTATCTGAAATGCGGGATGTCCACTTGGCTGCTGCACCAGAAGCTACCTCAACATCAAGGTCTGTGTCAGTACCTACAGCAAGCTCTGCATCATCAGTGACTCCTTTAGTGACCCCATGTACTGCATCATCTACAGCTAAAGGAGGCATATGGGGGGATTTTGACTCGCAGGTTCTATCAGCACAACAACAACAATCAGGAAGCAGCGATTCCATAATTGAAATGCGTCGCTATGCTGAGGAAAAAGTAGTTCCCCGAAACCAAGACCCATTAGTTTGGTGGAGAAATCATGAACAGACCTTTCCAGCTCTCAGCAAACTGGCAAAGAAATATCTTGGGATCACTGCATCATCTGTCCCTTCTGAGAGAATTTTTTCCAAAACAGGGGAGTTGATCAGTCAAAGAAGGAACAGACTAAAGGGGAAAAATGTCAACATTCTCTTGTTCCTTAACAAAAACCTATAAATCCGACTCATGCTGGCTGCGTATATCAGTACACATATGAACATTCCAACTTAAAATTCAGCCTGAAGTTCAAGTTTGACATTTAAATAACATAATATGACACTGTTCTCAGCCTAACAGTCATCCCTGGTTTTATTTTAAGTGCATACCAGTCTTTTATCAGGGATTTGTTTTATTTTATTATTAAGCTGGAGAGTTTATCAGTCATAGAAAAAACAGGCTCAAGAGGAAAATGTTAATTTCAACTTGTTTCATTTAAAAAATCTATAAAGGGAAGAAATGTGGTAAAAGTGTTCAGTGTTTAATAATAAACGTAAGCAAAACATTTTCATGTCCATTTTATTTAATATTAATAAAGTTGCTATCAAAAGACTCTATAAAATCACTTACATAAAAAAATTTCATAGAAGTATCGGTATCGGTATCGGTATCGCCGATACTTGTCTTGAAAGTACTTTGTATCGGATCGAAAAGAAAATAACTGGTATCGCCCATCCCTAATCTACAGACGCAAACAGACAAAGTGTAGTAAAATAAAGACCTAAATGTGTATTTCAGACTTTTTTTATCACCACAAGTCTGAAAGAAGTCATGTTATTGAAGACAAATATCCCAAAATCTCAAAATAAAAAAAATAAAATAAAAAAAACCACGTTTTTGCCTGCCGTGTCTCGCCTTAAATATGAATCCTGCATGTTCTGTGTGTCTCTGTGTGAATGAATGGTTTGGTTTACTACACTGTACAGTACAATGTACACCTTACTGTAATAATAATAATAACCGTCGTAACCTGAGACATTCCCTTTTGAGGGAACTTGTGCTGCGTCATCGTCTTGACGCTTTAGGAATGATACTACCCAAATCACCAGACTTCCAAGTGCCTGTCTGTGTTAATCACTGCAAGCACACTAAGAAGAAAGCACCAGTGAACCTGGTGTAGAGCCCAGGTCCAAACTGTGAAATATCTCAAATGTGAGCGGAGAGGACCATCCTGCCGTATCGTACATATCTTGAACTGAAGCCCCTGACCATACGGCCTTAGAGGCCGCCATACTCCACTCTTGGTCCAAGCCTGATGCTCAAAGCACCACAGAGGAAGCGTGTCACCTACAGGTTTCTCCCCAGGGACTTGTACACTGTAAAATCTAATCATTTAGACTTAGGCTACTTAAAAAAAGCAAGCAAACCGATTGCCTTGATGTTGTACTGACAAATGCTTAGTTAGTGTAGTTCACATACACAAGAGTTCTAGTAACACAAAAATAATTTACCTTAGATTTACTCTTGACTTAGTATAGCTACCATTGTTGTGCTGTGTATGCTGAACATTGAAGCCTGTGTGTGACTCAAGCATGATTATTATATCAACACAATAAAAAATTTCACAAGGTATTTATAATGCAGTAAAATTGTAAAAGATCATTATTTGACAAAAAAAGACTAGTTAGTGATTTAGTTAGATCACCTTTTAAATGGGTCATATGATGGTTCTAAAAAGAACATTATTTTGTGTATTTGGTTTAATGCAATGTGTTTACACAATTTTAGGTTTAAAAAAGTCATTATTTTACACATACTGTACTTTATTGTTGCTCCTCTATGCCCCGCCTTTCTGAAACGCATCGATTTTTACAAAGCTCATCGTTCTGAAAAGCGCGGTGTGCTCTGATTGGCCAGCGATCCAGTGATTTGTGATTGGCCCAAAAACCTTAAGCGTGTGACGGAAATGTCACGCCCCTTACCATGTTTGGAACATCAGCTCCCAAAGCAATAATGACAGGTGATATTGGTGATAATGGACGAGTCCGAATCTGTTCTGGAAAATGCAGATGACCAAGCTGATCAACATGCCAGCATGACTGGACAAGATCGTATCAGATTGGTAAGGTTTTATTTCACTGGGGACATAATTACTGATTATAATGATTTATACTGTCTTTTTACGCGTCGTGTCGCGCTACGGGGGTAGAACACTATGTAAACATAAAACAATGTCTGCATTTGTGATCGTAAATATGACAAGCAAGCGCTACTCTATACTGCTCAAAACTCGCGTTTGAATAGTCAGTAGGTTTTTCGTCTGCAACCAGCGTTGTGCTGGGAGGCATGACGAACCAAAACACAATGAGTTTAAAAGACTTATCCCGCCGACATGGAGTGAAGGTGGAGTCTAGAATTATTGTGGAGCAGTGTTGTTTAGCGGTGGGAGAGATTGTGGGACATGATCATATTGTCTCGGCCTTGCGAATGAACAGTGCAATTGTTGTTGTTTTTTAAATCAGTTGAAAAGGCAAATGACGTTGTCCAAAGCGGCGTTGTGTTGAACGGTTCACTCGTGACTGTTTTACCTTTGAGTAGCCCGTCCAAAAAGGTCATACTGTCCAACGTACCTCCGTTTATCAAAGACGAAATGCTAGTGCAAGAGTTATCTCGGTATAGAAAACTGGTTCCCTTTCAGTCGAGAACGTCAGACATAGTCGAGTCGACTGAATGGGATCACACTAGGGAGCCTGTCTTTTTCGAGTACTATTGAACGAGCCAATGCAAATTGGCGTGTGTGATTCGCATCACACACTCCGTATAAATACGGAAGTGGATGCACGCACTAGTTGCTTTTTGCTTCGGAGCCGATAGTTTTTGATGTCTCTGAAGAGTATTGTTGTATACAACTCCCTCTGGAAGTGTAACGTTGCCCGAGCCAGATCCAGAAACGTCAGCTATGCTGAATCGGACTGCCGAGGCTGTCTGCCTCGACTGGAATCCTCCATCGTGTCCCGAACAGTCTCGATTGGGTGATTGGTATCTTGGGACGGGCCGCGCTGGTTCTCAGCTCGCCGCCCCAGTGCCTTTCCTTCCCGAAGTGCATGGATAGCTTACCAGGTTGTAGACGGTACCTTTCTCTGCCAGAAACTGCCTGAATAAGCTTTTCCCCCTCACTACTCTTGAAGGAGAGAGCTCTGGCGCGACACAGGTGCACCTGTGTCCGGCGGCCGCTGCTTTTTGGACGGGGCCCCTCGTCTCCCCCTAAAGCTGGTGAGTTCTCGCCCGTTCTGACGGGCAGAGCTTACAAGGCCTATGGGCAAGCCGCCTCTCTTGCGTGCCATGGCGCTTACTACAGGTCTATCAGGCCAGGGCACTCATGGACATGCGTCCCTCCCTTTGCGCAGGAAGCGTTTTTTTTTTTCTCCAGAAGCCCTTGAACATGGGACTCGCAGAATACAGTAAATTATAAGCTAATATTAATGTGTTTATAGTTCATATCACACACCATATTTGGCTGTAGAACTGAATTGCCCCCTTGGGGACTAATAAAGATATCTGAATCTGAATCATATGCACTCCTGTAACTTTCAGCAAAAAAAAAAAAAAAAAATGCGGTGATGACCTCACACCGCGGTAGGCATCTCATTAACGCGATATTGCGGTGATGCGGTTATCGTCACACCCCTAGCTTCAACCAACCAGAGCGTTTTCCCAACAGCAGAGCTATTTGATAGATTCAACATTTGCCATATCTGGCCGGCAAAACTATGAACACATCTTCCTTTTTTAAGAATGACTTTAGTGCCGTTCTTTGCTCTTTTCTCAAAGAAAAACTTAACTCCAAGTCCTCCAGAGTCGCGGCCAAAGCCGATTCGAAAGACTGTTCTCCAGCAGCAGCAGCCATCTTTGTTTTCAAGTAAGTTAGCAGAGAACCGTCGCAGCTCTGTAGTCATTATGTTAAGCCCGCCCCGCCTACTCTATACACGATGTGATTGGCCTGACCTAATTTGGTTTTTTCCAGCTCAAAAGTCAACGGAGAGTTGCTAGACTACCCTGGCTGCAAAATAAATTTTGCTGCCGCTAGGGTGCATCTAGATTTCAAGGCTACCAGGCTTAAGCTTTGAGCGGGATTGGATGATTCAGCAAGTGGAAATGACGTCACTCAAACATAAAACTCAATATAGTATTTTAAACCAAAAACGAAAATTTCCCCCCTATTCTATATAGGATATGAACAGCAATATGTGCACAGACACACAAAAATAAAATAGAAATAGATTCAATTTATTTCTGAGAGGGAGGACAAAGTTTGCTGGAATGATCACAAAACTCAAAACAATACACTTACTTAACGAGTGCTAAAAGAGTAGGAACTTTATAGCCTGGTCTCGTTAAATATGAATGGGAGCCGTACATCATCCGCCATGTTGACGTTTTCATGTGACCTACGACGTTATCACAAGCACAACAACTTAAAAGATATGAGCGATAGGTTTAATTAATCTATCTGTTATATCTTGATATTGAAGAAACTTGCTCATTTTGTGGTCTTGTTGAAGAAACAGCTGCCCATTTATTTTCTGATTGTAGTATAACCAATAAATTATTGGTTGATTTAAGTTTTTATATTTTTAACCCACTAATGTGACCCACAGTTTTATCCTTAAAGATAATTTAATTTTTTTCTTGAATTTAATATGTTGTTAAATTTCTTCACTGTATATGCAAAAATGTTCGCCCACAAGCAAAAGTTGCTTAAATCTCCATTGTTTTCCTCTTTTTCTTTTTGAATTTAACTCTCATTTTATCCCCCAGGCTTATAAATAGCAAACAAAAAATGCATTTTCTTTGTGTAATGATGCATTATTCAAAGATATTTAACCTGGTCATTTTGCTTTTTTACCCTGTGTATATATAATCTTATTAAATATATAATTTTCAGTAAAAACATTTTTATTACATTTTTAAAAATTATTATTGTGCATAAGTGTTGGGGTGGGCTAGCAATGCAATTCATTTTGGGGTAATCTTAATTTTTAAGGAGTGATGCTTACATTTTCCCAGAATAAAATCAAGTTTTCTCCAAAGGTGAGATCTTCGAGCTTATGTATTATATTTTATAGATGACTCGCAGAGAGCATCTGAAATTACAAGACGCATTGGAGAGATGATTGTAAGGGACCTCCAGCCAATCTCAGTTGTAGAAGACAAAGGTTTTATTGCTCTTGTCAAGATTCTTGATCCACGTTACCAAATCCCTTCCCGGAAAAAGCTGATGGACTGTACAATTAACAATATGTATGCTGAATGTAAAGCCAAAGTAATGACAACATTACAACATGCAAACCATGTCATTCTCACAACAGATATGTGGACCTCAAGGTCCACAGAGGCATATTTAACTGTGACCTGTCATTTTATTGACAACAGCTGGCAAATGCATGATTTTGTGCTAGAAACCTGCCATTTCAGTGTACAGCACACAGGTGACAATATTAGTGCAGAGCTGAAAAGAATAGCTGAAGAATGGGGCGTTACTCAAAAGGTGCTTGCAGTTGTCACAGACAACGGTGCAAACATGGTTGCTGCAGTGCATAAGGCTGGGTGGATGCATTACCCATGTTTTGCCCACACATTAAACTTGGTGGTCAAAGATGCAATAAAAGCATCTCCGGAGACCGTTCATCTGCTGGAAAAATGCAGAAGCATTGTATCCTTTTTCCACCATAGCACAAAAGCCACAGAGAAACTTAAACAGATACAAAATCAACTGAAAGTGGCAGAACATAAACTGATTATTTCAGTTGAAACCAGGTGGAATTCAGCTTTTTACATGTTGGAGAGGCTACATGAACAAATAGATCCAGTTACCACAGCCCTCTGTTTACTTGGAAAGAGTGACCTGTGCTTTACAACTGAAGAGCGGTCTGTTATCCACCTGACCATTGAGGCCCTGAAACCTTTTGAGGAGGCAACACGTGAAGTATCAGCAGAAAAATACACTTCTGTCTCAAAGGTCATTCCCCTAGTATCACTGCTGCTTAGAGCATCTGCTGCCACTGAGCGTCAAGGAAGCTCTTTTGCCACAGAACTAGCCAACCAATGTCAGCGGAGATTCCGTGGACTTGAAACCATACACAGTCTTGGTGCCAGCACCTTTCTTGACATAAGGTTTAAGCACCTGGCATTTCGTGACAAAGATCATGTAGAAGCTGTAAAAAAGCGACTCCTATCTGAAATGCGGGATGTCCACTTGGCTGCTGCACCAGAAGCTACCTCAACATCAAGGTCTGTGTCAGTACCTACAGCAAGCTCTGCATCATCAGTGACTCCTTTAGTGACCCCATGTACTGCATCATCTACAGCTAAAGGAGGCATATGGGGGGATTTTGACTCGCAGGTTCTATCAGCACAACAACAACAATCAGGAAGCAGCGATTCCATAATTGAAATGCGTCGCTATGCTGAGGAAAAAGTAGTTCCCCGAAACCAAGACCCATTAGTTTGGTGGAGAAATCATGAACAGACCTTTCCAGCTCTCAGCAAACTGGCAAAGAAATATCTTGGGATCACTGCATCATCTGTCCCTTCTGAGAGAATTTTTTCCAAAACAGGGGAGTTGATCAGTCAAAGAAGGAACAGACTAAAGGGGAAAAATGTCAACATTCTCGTGTTCCTTAACAAAAACCTATAAATCCGACTCATGCTGGCTGCGTATATCAGTACACATATGAACATTCCAACTTAAAATTCAGCCTGAAGTTCAAGTTTGACATTTAAATAACATAATATGACACTGTTCTCAGCCTAACAGTCATCCCTGGTTTTATTTTAAGTGCATTCCAGTCTTTTATCAGGGATTTGTTTTATTTTATTATTAAGCTGGAGAGTTTATCAGTCATAGAAAAAACAGGCTCAAGAGGAAAATGTTAATTTCAACTTGTTTCATTTAAAAAATCTATAAAGGGAAGAAATGTGGTAAAAGTGTTCAGTGTTTAATAATAAACGTAAGCAAAACATTTTCATGTCCATTTTATTTAATATTAATAAAGTTGCATCAAAAGACTCTATAAATCACTTACATAAAAAAATTTCATAGAAGTATCGGTATCGGTATCGCCGATACTTGTCTTGAAAGTACTTTGTATCGGATCGAAAAGAAAATAACTGGTATCGCCCATCCCTAGTAAACTGAGAAAAACGGAGTTTTAGGCAGCGACGTCACAGAATGTGACCATTTTCGGGATTCTGATTGGCTAAGGTGGGCTTGAGCTTCTCGTTACACTGCCACCTACAGGATTGGCATGCTCTTGACAGCATATACACAGGTTCGTGTGCACGATGTTATTTTTGAAAACGAAGAGGGGAGAAATGGCCGTTTATGAAAATAGCCATCCACGTGTAAACGTAGCCTAAATCTCTCAAACCCAGGATGAGACGGCTTCAGAAATCTCAGGTGGACTGTTTGCCGAAAGTTCTGATAGATTCTCACGTTTAGTGGCTCTTTTACCTTATTTTGTATCATAAAAGGTGCTACACCAGAGTTTGGTGTTAGTGTAAAATATTTTGACAATCATAGATTCCCCAAAAAACAACCTAAGGCTGAATTTCCAGCTAGGAAAAAGACACACTCATTCACCAAGACACTAAGGCATATATAGCAGTTGTAGTGGGAATACCTCTGATCTACCCTTTAACTGTTCTAGCACAGAGAAACAAGTTTAAACTGCAATTGCCAAAGGACATAAACAGAGAGTCTGGATATAAAGACTCTCCTATGTTTCCCACACACACACACACACACACACACACACACACACACACACACAAATAAATAGGTGTCTGTACTGGCAGAGCTGGTGTCTTCTTACAGATGTGTTCTGGATAAATCAGAGATGGCTGAGGGCAAACAGACTTCTAGACAGAGACCACCTGTCCGCTTTTAAGTTACACATAAGACAAAACCAGTTTCTGAATATCACAATGTATTAAAATCCTCCAGGTACTATTTATTTATTTATTTATTTGATTTAATAGATTTTTTTATGTCAGCAACGTCATTCACATTTCTGGGTATTCTGGATTAATTTGCTTTTGCCTTTCGGTGATAGAAAGGAGGAATTGTTTTAATGATTATTAGTTGCATAATATATTCAGATCATGCTTGTTTTGCAGTGAATATTGATAGGCTGTTGTGTGTAACGTGTGTAATCAGGTGCTGGATGCGCCTCTATACCAGGGTTCACCAGTGTAAACACATCTGCCTTAAAGAGGACAAGGTTACACATACATTAGAGAAGAAATCAGTTTGACTGGTCACTTTGTGCATTTATCATACACACCTGTATATATCTTACACAGAATAAATATCTATCGCTCACAAATGGAACTTACACAAAATCCTCTGGAGAAGATCTGGGTGCCGTGGATGAGCAGCAGGCTGAGACAGAGAAGAGGCTGTAAGTCAGACGTCTAAAGAAACATCTCTCTCGATCTTTGTTGCATTCATTTCCTGTTATCTCTGTAAAGCTGCTTTAAAACAATCAGTATTGTAAAAGCGCTATATAGATAAAGGTGACTGACTAGTCTTGACTGTGTCTCATCCTTCACTTTATTTCTGTGTTCTTGCCATCAGGTTATAAAAGTATAAGTTAGTGGACATCTTTTTTATTCACTATGCTGTTAGAATATCAGCAAACTGGACCAATTTTTATAAAACCTCCATAAACTATTTTTCATAAAACTTCGAAAAATATTTTTAAGAGACTGCCTAAGGAAGAAGTGAGAGTTAGTATGTAATAGATAGAAAAAAAAGCATATTGCATAGTGAAAAATGCTTTAAAATAAAATCATACAGAGAATATTTCCTAATACTTTTTCTAATACTTTTGTTATGTGAGTAATTGTGATAAAAATCAGTTTTGTAGTAATTGGTGTAAAAACTTTTGTTAGGTGTGTTTTTTTTTTTTTTTTTTTTTTTTGCGTGTGTTTTAGTTTGACAGTGTATGATGGTTTGTGTCCTCTGGGCTATTCACCTCTCTGGAGTCCAGTTCATTGCCATTTACGCACAAACACACACACACACACACACACACACACACACACACACACACACACACACACACACAAACGACTGATACATGAGACACTACTGTTACTTTAGTAAAATGAATAACTTATAATAACTTGAATAAATGAGTGGGAGTGTAAACATGGCTTCTGTCTCCATAGAGATCAGTTAAAGAAATGCATTGTAAAACCATATCAAATGACGCGTCAGTTTGAAATGAAATGTTAGATCAATATAATGTGTATGAAACTATCATGGGGTTTATTTATTTAATTAGACATAATGTGTGTGCTTGTTTCAGCATCAGTTCCGCAGTTCACCAACTCTCCCACCATGATTGTGATGGTTGGTCTTCCTGCCCGTGGAAAGACCTACATCTCGAAGAAACTCACACGCTACCTCAACTGGATTGGCGTTCCCACCAAGGGTGAGAATTATTATTCATGGAAACATTATACAAACATTTCAATTTATCAAAGTAACAGGTAAAGTACAAAATCTTCTCACACATTACAGTTTTTCTTGATTGCTGCTTAAACACGTTTCTTGAAATTATGCTTCCTTTTCTGAAACTCTAAACACAAATCCTTAACGTCTCACCTAATTCCCCAAACTTCCTATTTTCAGATCAAAATGAAGCTCAAAACCATTCAGTTTTGCTGAAAAAGATAACTTTGCCCTCAGACATTACACACAAGCACTCAAAAAAAAAAGGTATAAGTTGTTTTGCATGTGGTTCCCTTTCAGTCAGCCACGTTCGACGTTATGTCAGAAGTGATTTGCATCGTCAACCACTCCCCGTGAGACGGGTATGTAAGGAAGCGTGCTTTAACTAAGCTTTAATTCAAGCTTTCGCTTTGAAGCTGAGCTTTTCTCACGATTGTGCTCAGCAATCATCGCTCGAGTGTGTGCAACAAACTCTTCAGTGTGTGACGGTGTGACGGCAGTGTGTGACGGCTCGTCAGCGGTGGTCGCTTCTAAAAGAGCTTTCTCTGCATACATTGAAGTTCTCCTAAAATAGTATTTTACACACTGCAGACTTCCTGAAGTTGGTCTTGCAGCAACTGTTCCCCTGTGCACTTCAGCACTAAGAGAGAGTTTTTTCCCTAAAAGAGCAAGCGGACAGCGAGCGTCTTTTTTAAAGACACCTCTCCTCCATGCATTTCTGGATGTGGTCATTTCCTGTCCTCATCTGATTGCTGTCTCACATGCCTGGGCATAAGCTGAGATGGCGTTCTTGGGTGGTCGTCATGAGAACGATGGTCGCCACGTCGGCACGCTGGTCGCGACTAGCCTTTCTCGTAAAGGCCTTTGAGTCCCCTTTGCGGTTGCCCAGCTGCTGCTTGTGTGTAAAAGCACAGCTGTGGGTCTGCTCAACACTTGGGAGATCTAGGATTACAGTAAGAGCTCTTCTGCCAGGAAAACCCCCGCAGACCTCGTACCTAGCAGTTCTTGGCAGTCCAGAAGCAGGCTGAGGCAATCAAGAACCTGCTCAAACGCAACCTCTGCTACAGGCCGTCACATGCTGCCCCTCAGTCTGCTTTTGCCAAGAGCGTCCGTTCCCCTGCAACCAAAAAGCTCAGCTCAGCCGCGACGTCGAGCCCCCCTGCAGGAAGACGGCCAGGTAAGTGTTGCACCGCACACTCTGTCCCCACTCCGAGACGCTATGCCTTTCGGGTCAGGCCCCTGTGCTGCCCCACTGCGGGTACGTCTGTAGTCCCACTGGTTTCACTCACGGGTGTCTGCGAGCCTGGCTTGTGCTTCCCAGCCCATCTCGCTGGCTCACTCGATCAGACTCGGCTACTCGATTCAGTTCGCCTCCAGATTCAGCGGCGTCCAGTTTACCTCTGTGGCAGAAAAGGATGCTCCTGTCCTGCGTGTGGAGATCACAGTACTGGCAAAAGACACAATAGAGCTGGTTCCTCTAGCCAATATGAGGCTAACGCAGACGCATTTTCGAGTGCGTTCGCCCCCAAGATCGGTTTGCAGCTATCGACCTGAAGGAAGCGTGATTTCATGTCTCGATTCTCCCTCGACACAGACCATTCCTACGTTTTGCGTTCAAGGGACGGGCATATCAGTACAAGGTCCTCCCCTTCAGACTGTCCATGTCGCCCCACATCTTCTCAAAGGTCGCAGAGGCTTGCCCTTGCCCCTCTAAGGGAGGCGAGTATTCACATTCTCAACTATCTCAATGACTGGCTCATTCTGGCCCCCTCGCGAGATCAGTTGTGCGAACACAGGGACCTGGGACTCAGGCACCAGAGCCATCTGGGGCTTCGGTCAACTGGGAAAAGAGCAAACTCTCTCCCGGGCAGAGGATCTCTTTTCTCTGTATGGAGTAGACTCAGTCAACATGACAGCACGTCTCACAAGCAAGCGTGCTGAACTGACTGAATTCGTTCAAGGGCAGGACAGCGGTTCCAATGAAACTGTTTCAGAGGCCTTTCCATTTGGAATAGACACATTTTCCCAACACTATCCAATAGTATCACTGTATGGGGTAAGATAGAACAGCAGTGTCCGATTTTGGGAGGCTGATGGCATTTATCCCTCGAAATTGGTGATTGTCTTCAGTCACTCTCCTTTGAATCTCTCGCAGGCAGAATACATTGTTGGCAATGACCCTATTTACCAGCTTGGATTTGCTTTCAGTTTTACCAATTTTGGATTATTTTTATTACAGTAGTATACTGCAACAGCTACAGTACATGTATGTGTTGTAACACAGAGTACAGCCCTCAAAAATTACAGCAAAAGCAGTCTGAAGTACACCTACCTGTTTCCTGAAGGTTCTTATGATCGAGGCGACGTAGAAGCGATTCAAGTTTGGCTGTACTCGTGCCCAGCCTCCCTCATAGTCATACCATGGACAAAGACATGGGCAACTAGAGTGGCACTGCTTGTCTCTTTGGTCTTGCCCTTCCCCTTCCTCATTCTCTTCGTCCAGTCCCTACTGCTCTTCCTCCTCCTCCACCTCCTACTTTTCCTCTTCCTTCACCTCTTCCTCCACTCCCATCTACTCTTCTTCCTCTTCCTCCACCTCCTCCACTCCAGTGTCCTCAACCTCTTCCTTCATGTCTTTCTGGATCCATTATTCCAAAACCCAATGAACTGACTCTGGCCCTTTTATCTATCTACTGAAGGTTCTGATTGGTGTGTGTGATCAATTTTGTCTCTTAGTGTTTCCACTTGGGTAATTGTGTCTAACTGAGCTGAAGCTGTGCTGACTTGAGTGAACAATATTGAATGCTAGTGCTTTATACATGACAACATAGTGTAGGCAATGAGAAATGAAGGGATTTGTATGTAGAGTTTTGCAGTGACAGTTCAACAAATCTGACTTATGTGTCAAAACAGGGGAATAGTGTATAGTTTAGGGAAATGGGTGTGCTTTTTGATAAATGACGTTATGGTTTTGAAATTTTAGTTCAAAAGCCTGGTTATAGTGTTTAAGCAATCAAGAAAAACTGTAAAAAAAAAAAAAATGTCAAGGCTATTGGTAGATTTAGGCACTAGTATGTTTCTGTTGTACACTTATTGGTCAATATAGGTATTGCAGCCCGATATATATTGGTAGATGGCTGTTGAACTCTGAAAATGCCAAAAATGACCATATTGTTGCCAATAAAAATGTACAATGTTAATTAGGCAACTTTGGCTAAATGTTTTGGTTGTTTTCCAAATTGAGTAGTCTTTAAAGAACATAAGTCTTAAAAGATGTATTTGTAATATGTGCATCTGCAGACCAAATAAAATCATAGAGCCTTATTTCTTGCCTAAACAGTCACTGATGTGAACCTATTTTAACAGTGTTTAACGTTGGACAGTACCGAAGGGATGCCGTTCACACCTATAAGAGTTACGAATTCTTCCTCCCAGACAACGAAGAGGCCATGAAGATTCGCAAGTGAGAAACACTTTACACAACAGTGCTTCATTTAAGTAATATCACATGAGAAAGAGTGCTGTTTCTCCAAAATTAATATTAAGTTCTTGTTTATGGAACTGTTGTATAAAAGCAATATCACACTCACAATTATGCTATGTTCTGAATATTCACCCTTACAGAACGAAAATATATTGATAAATATATTTTATTGTGTAAATATACTGAAAAATATATGAAATAATGGTAACACTTTATTTTACAGTGTCCTTGTTACATATTTTACATGCACTTACACTGTAAAAATGAATACGCTATATCTAATCAATAAAATTGTGGCAACAGATTACAAGCAATATTATTAATTAAATGTAACAAATTAGAATTGAGTAATAATTAATCAAATTAATTCCTTAAAAGTTAACCATTTAAAATGAGTAAAATTTACAACAATATTTTTTAAAAAAATTTTTTTATTATTGCCAACATTGAAGACACCTGATGTTAACAAGCAGAATCACTGAAGGAGAAAACCGTAATTGTAAGTCACCATTATGGTGATCAGTGTTTGTTTTAGTTGGGCTCTTGACCCTTAAATCGTTGACTTTAGATTTTTTTAACAGTGTACATAAAAACCTTATTTTGAAGGTTTTTTTTTATTATTGATTTGATCATATGGATTTCATTGAAAGGCTAAAAATATTATGCTGTACAAGGACAGAGCTGCTATAAAGTAATAAAGTAAACCTAGTGATTCAGTGGTTCAGTGATTCAGGTTAAATGATTGTGAAATAATGATTTCGTTAAAACACAACCAACACCATCAGATCAGATCACCTTTTCTCGTTGTTCATCTGGCTGTTATAACTCAGGTACAACAGCCAAACAAAATCTAAAGTAAACGATTTAAGTCAAGAGCAACTAAAACAAACACTGATCACCATAATGGTGACTTACAATTACTGTTTTCTCCTTTAGTGATTCTGCTTGTTAACATCAGGTGTTTTCAATGTTGCCAATAAAAAATGAATTTTACTCATTTTAAATGGTTAACTTTTAAGGAATTAATTTGATTAATTATTACTCAATTCTAATTTGTTAAATTTAATTAATAATATTGCTTGTAATCTGTTGCCACAATTTTATTGATTAGATATAGCGTATTCATTTTTACAGTGTAATAAGAACAGTAAATTATGGATAATTACATGCAACTAACCCTCAACCAAATCCTACCCTAACCCTATAAGTACATGTAGTTGCTTAATATTATTCAGTACTTATATATATAACTATTATTGCAACACTGTAACAAGGACACCTTAAAATAAAGTGTGATGAAATAATATATTGTGTTAATATTTTTTGTGTTATATATTACAATATATTGAATTATACATAAGGAATTGACGCTTTTCATATATGGAAAAATATATTTACAACATATTCAGACTGTAGAATGTCATTAGACGAGTGTACTTAGAAAACATGAGGAAAACAATTACCTCAAATTTCTCAAGGATGTTTTACTCAAAGTTGTAAGATTCTAATATAAAAACACACAAAAGAGTGAAAAAAGTGGCAAGGCAATCTGTTAACTTCTTTAACTTGATGTTTTGTTTTTTGTTTTCAGTTTAATAAATAAAAATAAATGCGTAGTTTATCATTGTCCTGATTCTCTTTTGTATGTTTTTATATTAGAACCAGCTTGGGTAAAACATCCTTGAGAAATTTAAGGCAATCGTTTTCCACGTGCACTCGTCTAATGACATTTTGCTGTGTAAATATATTGTAAATATATTTTCCAAGATATGAAAAGAGGCAAATCCTTGTGCATTATTCAATAAATTGTAATATATAACACAGTATATTAACGCAATATATTATTTCATAATTTATTTAGTATATTTACACCATATAATATATTGATCAAAATATGGAAATATACTTCCGTTCCTTAAGCTGCTGTAATTCGGTCGTAGGCCAGAGTTAAATAAAAATGAAGTTTACATTCAGTAACTTACATTTTAGACACAACTTTGCCTGTAAATGTGTCTATTGTCTATTTGTAATGATACTGTGACGGACTCACTCATAACAACTGCTCCAGCAGCAAGTAACTGTCAGTAACCTGCAGAAAGTGTCTGCCCCTTGTAGTGAGTAAGGCATAGGGAGGCTCATTTGCGATTGAAATCCGCCCTATATCAGTACTCATTGAACACCACATGGATAATCATATGATTGAGCACCAGAACTAACAAATTATATTGTACATATATGTTTTGTGTGTGTGTGTGTGTTTGTTATTGTATTTTTGTTTTCTTTTTCTTGTAAATTGTGTGCTTTAGAGCGTGTGCACTGGCGGCGTTGAAAGACGTCTGTTGTTACTTCACTCAGGATCATGGACAAGTTGCAGTAAGTGACAAGCACACACTCATGCTCATCTGAACACGGACAATAGTTACGTTTCTACTGATCTTGATTCATTTTGAAGAGCTGTGATTAGAAAGTTAACTTTTTCTTTTTCGGAACAATTAGCAGCTGGTAAGGCCATAAATATTATCACAGTAGTTCCTGATTAATGCGTAATGTTTTATACATAACCAGCCAAAAAGTTTGAAATAATCAAACCCCCAAAACATTTTTTTGAGTGTTTTATGCACACCGAGGCTGTTTATTTTTTTTATAAACATAGTCAAAATAGTAATATTGTGAATATTATTTAAATGTAACTAACATATATATTGTGGCGGAAAAAATAAACTTTAATTATGGTGAGGCTGAAATTGAAAAAGCAAATAATCATAGTGTCTTTATAAGCTTTAATCTTGCAAGAAGAGCTTTAGTTGTAAACATTGATCACCATAATGGTGAATGTAAAATTATATTATTTTCAATCAATCATCTATATCTATATTATAATCTAAACTTACGACTTTGAGTAAAACATCCTGATCCTTAAGGCATTTTTTTTTCATGTTTTCTAAGTACACGCAACTAATTACATTTTACAGTGTAGCCTAAATATATTGTAAATACATTTTTCAATATATGTAAAGCGGCAATTCCTTATGTATTATTCAATATATTGTAATATATAACACATTATAGTCAAGTCAAGTCACCTATAAAGGTAATTATAAACATTAATTAATTAAAGGACATAAATAAAGTGTTTCTAAGCAGCTTTACAGAGATAACAAGAAAATAATGCAACAACGTTTGTGTCTTGAAGAAAGTAAGATCAGTGATGGTTAATTTTTGTTGTAAAAAAAAAGTTATTAATTTAGTTCATATATAGCCACTCTGGAGAAAACCGTGATGTCATCGTCCGGCTCAGTTCAGTTCTCATGTAATAGTGTCAATGCAGGCAGATCAATAATATTGTTGAAGATTAAACTAAATGTCCCCAGCTAAGCAAGCTGAAAGCAAAAGGCGAAAAAGGCGACAGTGGCAAGGAACCAAAAGAAAACCAGTCAGTATCTGATGTGTGACTAATTTGTAACCTGTAAATGAATTTTCTCCTATTGTAACCGATGTGGTCTGTATGCTGAATACGTGTGTGTTTTTACGTAAAGTATAAAATACTACCATACGTACATTTACTTACGTTTTATACACACAGAAACGTATAATACTGACGTATTTACAGCACTAAAACGTAAAATATTTACGTATTAAAAGCACAAAAACGTTAATTATTTACGTATGAACAACTCTACCGACGTACATATTATTTGTACGTATTCTTCTTTTTATGCATATTAAAATCGTGGCATTAATGTTTTGACTCTATTGCATTCAAATGTCTTATCAATTAGCCTACGTTTTCAGTCGCATTTATTAAATGCAGTTTACTCAAGAACTAGGCTAATAACATTTCGCTCTGTTTGTGCTTTCTGCTGCAAACTCGTTTCGGAGGATTAGTCTACATGCAGTTAAACAAGAATACACTTTAAAACCTTAAAAATACCTATTTAATCGTTTAACCATTTTGTAATATTTAGCAGCTAGTTTATTTACAGTGAGACACAAAATGCGTTTTCTCCAATAGAACAATAATACACCAAAACCCAACATAAATTCACAAAAGACATACATTTTATTAGCTTGATATAATCCAAATCTTTAGAATCCATACGTTTGCAAGAAAGAGATCCAAATTCAGCCCTTTATCCAGTGAGTGATCTTCATCTCCATTCCACAGGCTATCACAGCAGCGCAGTCCGTAACTGTCAAATCCCGCGTTCATGATGAATTCAAATTCAAAAATTGCGCCCTCAAAAAGCGTTACGACATGTTTTACGGCAGTGATATCAAACGCTCATTGGCTCTCGCCACAGATTGCGACATGCCGTATTTCAGTCGGTAAACTACATTTGAAATGGAGAAGCGCGCGCCCCTTCACACAGAGCAAAGCCGGATTAACATTTTCATGGATTAATAACTTAAATTCTGCTCTATACCTCATTCAAAACTGTTATATACTGAAAGAGAGGACTGTGACTGCAACACATCGTCATGTGAACGACTTTTGGTACCGGTTTTGACATTTTCGCAATAAATAAATGATTGTGATTACACGTATGTTGGTTTTTCTTCATAATTGTGGCCTAGTATGTAGTTTTAAGAAATTGTTATGGGTAGGTTTAGGGGTCGGAGTAGGATTAGCTGCTAAAAAAATATTTTAATGCTATATTGTTAATAAAATGGCCATTTCCCTACACATCTCTGTACGTTTTATCCTTTTTATATTCAGTATAAAATGGGTAACGTATGTTTAGGTTGGGAGTAGGGTTAAGGGATCTTCCATTTATCTATAAAACGGTAAAAGGTCAATTATACAGATATCTTAATGATATGAAAGATTCGTAAATATTTAACGTTTTGTAGCTGTAAAAACAATAATGTTACGTTTAATTGTTGCAGATACGTCCATATCATACGTTTCAGCATCTATCCAAACGTACAAAACGTACGTTTTCTATTTTTGAAATTACGTATTAATACTACGTATTAACAATGAGACCAGGCTGGTATGTTAATGAAGTTCACACCCACTCCCATTCTACAAGTGATGACCATTTGCTTAGGATGTGCTTCACTCAAATGGTGCAGTGACTTCTCTCTGATAATCAAGCCAGTTTTGGAAATGAAATTTCTTACAGGTGTTTGATGCGACCAACACAACAAGAGAACGTAGAGAGATGATTCTCACCTTTGCTAAAGAGAACGGCTATAAAGTGAGTGAAACAGGTGAATTGATGAGTCAACACTCATCTTTAGAAATGAATAAAAAAATATCTCTTCAATATACATTTTTTACATTTAAATTTAAATTAAATTATCCTTCTTGTAGGTCTTTTTTATTGAGTCTCTTTGTGATGACCCAGAAATCATTGCAGAAAACATCAAGGTAATACGATTTATTTCATGATGTGTTTAAAATATATATTTATTTCTTGTTTAAGGATTATTGATCTATGTGTTTTAATGTATTGACTGAGTTGCTTTTCACTGAGGTGCATAATTATTCAACTAATATTATCTGGTAGTTTCTTGACAGTCTGTAGGAGTTTTTCTGTATTGGAATATTGTACTGTATTGTTCACACTCTACATCCTGTAAAAGCTTTGTTTTCTGTGTGTATCTGCAGCAAGTGAAGCTGAGCAGTCCTGATTACGCTGACTGTGATAAAGAGGAGGCAGTGGCGGACTTCCTCAAGAGAATAGACTGCTACAAACTCGCATATGTTCCGTTAGATGATGACAAAGACAGGTGAAACACTGTCACCCACATGTTAGACTTTACCAGGCTTTTTTACAGTAAAATACTGGCAACACACTCTATAACTGTAAAATGCACTAAATCAAAACTCGCGTTAACTAATTTCATTTGCAGAAACCAACTGTCTTAAATTGACCAACTGTCATTTAAATGTATTAACTAATATATATATAATGCACTTATAATGTGAGCAAAGTATTACTGTGAACGTATTTCATTTGAGACCACTAAAAAAATGCAACATGCAGCATAACGTTTATAGATCTTCTCCTGGACTGAAGCACATGCTCTACTCTTCAGCACAACACAATCTTCAGCACTACTCTAAACTAGCAACAGTTTTATATTTACTTGTTAAGTATTACTGTTAAAATACATTTCGTGGGAGTGTCTTTTTATCTTGCACTGTTAACCCTTTCAACCCCACAGGAAAATCCACTCTACAGAGAGTAAAAAGTAACATTGACGCAGTGTTGCGGTGAGATAACTCAGTGAATATGTAGGTGGTTGTGGAGCATTAGTGTTATAGTTCCTGTGTTTCTCTTTTTTCTGTTCTTGTTTCTCTGTTCTTCGGTGATTCTGCTTATCAGGTGTTCGTCAGTGTTTGAATTCACTCACTTCTTTTCATTCACTCATTCACAAGTGCACTATATTAGTGAACTATAGGGAATAGTGAATGAGGGTATAGGGTGTGATTTGGACACACAGCCTCTGAATGTCGACTTTGAGCGCTGTCAATTCACAGTATATTCCTGTAGACTATTTTCTCGAAAACGACCAATATTACCCAGAATGCATTGTTTTCTATGGGCTGAGTTTCCCGATAACGTTTTCTCTTAGCGCGCTACGAAGACTCTTAAGGTATAACTTAACTAAAGGTATACCATTTCTAGGCGTGTTCCCCAAACTATACCTTAGAAAGCTGCTTAAGATATACCCTCTTACGTGCGACGTTACCCGGTGCTGTCCGTGGCGATGATGCTGAATTGGTTGATATCGATGGCTCAAGAATCAATTATTCTCTCGTGCAGGGCTGTTTCACTGCGTTATGTGTGAAAGCGGTGTTCTTTATAAAAGAAGCACTTTAGAAATAGGTGAAATTGCCTTTATTAGGACTCATGGGATATTATAAAAAAAAGAATCCAAACTATAATAGCCTATAACAGCCTAAAGCCTACATTTTTAAATTTGTATCATATATTGCTGCTATAATAACCATTTCAAATTTTTACGTGCCTTCTTCTCTTTCCATTTTTGTTCGCTGAGGTGGAGCTGCGATGAAATATTGTTCTTGTAAATACTTTCCAGCATTTCAGTAATAAAAGTGTTCAACTAAGGATTTAAACAGTGGATTTTGAATCTCTTCTTGTAAACTCAGAGATGTGGATTCAGACGGCAATTAAATTACCATACCACCTGTTTGTCAAAAAACAGTAGGTACTAACTTGGCCAGGGATTTTTACGCGGGTTGGGTGAGAAAAAACACTGATATTATGGATTCGGACGGCAATAAAATCACTGACTTACCCCTGTAAATGTTTAAAATACCGGACGAGCCCATGAGAAAAAAATGAGCGTCCGAATATGACTTAACTGACAGTAGCCTATGCTTTCACTGGCCTTTAAAAGCGCTCTTTTATTAAATTAATAATATAATATATATAATAATATAATTAAAATTCTAACAACAATCAGTGTAATGACTTTTTTTTCTTTGCATGAAAATACTTGAATTAGCCTAATTGAACACTGTCTGTGTGTATTAAAACTTCAGAATTATATTCGTATAGACCTGCAACAGTGATAAGGTAAAGCTAAGAGTGGTCCAGACCAACCTTCCGGGTAATATAACACTCTGTGCAGCCATTACACAGAATGGGGTCCTCCACCGCCATGCCCATATGGGCCCTTACAACACAGCACTCATACTTACATTCTTGGACCAATTGCACAACATAACAGCAGCAAATCAAATCGATCATATGAAATACATTGATGTCTCGGACAATGTGCTTTTCCACCGCTCTGCTCTGGTTCAGAACTGGTTTCAGCAACATCCACATTTCACCGTCCTATATCTTCCACCATACTCTCCATTCCTCAACCCTATAGAAGAGTTTTTCTCGGCATGGCGGTGGAAGGTATATGATCTCCGTCTCCAGGCTGAGGTACCCCTCATCCAAGCCATGGAGGAGGCCTGTGACCAGATGGAGGTAGCAGCAATGCAAGGATGGATTCGTCATTCAAGACGTTTCTTTCCAAGGTGTCTTGCTAATGACAACATTGCCTGCGATGTTGATGAAATTCTCTGGCCAGATCCAGCTAGGTGAAGAGACAATGTCTAGTTTTATTTATTTTTACAGTAAACTTACAGTACAATACGTAAAGTGACATTTTGTTACAGTATTATGAATCTCCATGTCAACATTTTGGGCATGTTGAGAAATAAATGAGTTTCTTCAGTCTGCAACATTGGTCTTGTGTAGTGTTTGGTGAATTTACATTATATTTGTACTTTGTTGATGGTAGCCTACTCTAATCATAGGGAAGTAGAAGTGCTAAAAGTGTTTTAGGTTTATCACAGCAGAGTGTAACTCGTGCAAACAGAGTATAGTAATGTGAAACGTGTGTGTTTCATATGGTAACAAAGTGTGGTTTTTAAACAGAAGTGTATAGTTTTTACAAGAGTGTTTAATTATGCAAAGGATCTGTAGTGTTTTGCTAATTGGGTGTGTGGTTGTGCTAATTGTGTGTAGTGTTTTGAAAACACGGGCCCTGTTTTGAAAATTGTGCTTAAGCAATCCAAAAAAACTGTAACGATAAGGTGCAGCTTAAGGTGTAACTTAAGAACGACGTAGCGTTAAGAAGGTTTCGGGAAACCCAGCCATGGTATATTACCGTTGTAAAGGAAAATGGTATGATACTGTCAGAATTACGCCTTTTTTTACAGCAAGGGTTAACAGTGCAGAACGAATTTGACCAACATCTATTGTTTGACATGATTGTACTGGAAGTCCTCATCATTACTGCCCTGTCTCTGTGTCCACAGGAGCCTGTCATACATTAAGATCTTTAACGTGGGCAGCAGGTACCTGGTGAATCAGGTTCAGGATCATATTCAGAGCAGGATCGTCTACTACCTGATGAACATCCATGTCACGCCTCGCACTATCTACCTCTGTCGTCATGGAGAGAGTGAACTCAACATTTTGGGGCGTATCGGAGGTGATTCCGGTCTCTCTACACAAGGAAAGAAGGTTAGCGTAAATCTTATCTAAAATCTAAAATAATGGAAAGAGTGTTGAGCAGGACTTTCAGGCTTTGAATGAATCCTGGATTGATGATGATTTAAGTAATTATTATTACTGTTTATTATAACCGAACCACAATTCTTTGATAAGGGGACATTTACTAGATCATTACTGTTGTGTCTGCAGAGTTATTGTGTAGCCACTAGATGGCATGGAAGAAAGGTAAAGAAGAAGAGTAGTAAAGAGAAGGGAGAAAATCCACACTCGTGTCTGTGCTCATAGATATCATATAATAAACGCTAGATGTCTCGTGCGCGCTGCTGGCCAATGGAGGTCGACGTCCGCACGTGGCGGCCATCTTGCCACAGACAGCTCGCTCACTAGTTTAATGGTGCATGCACTTTTAAATAACCATAACTTGCTCATTTTCTACCGATTTTCAAACTGTTTGGTTTGTTATAAACGTCAGAGATGTTGTTATGACACTGCATAAATACACTGCATACATATGAATAATTATAACATACATGTTCAAGCATTCGGAATCATAGCCACGTTAGTAACGTTTGTAAGAAACCAAACCGTTTGTAAATCCGTCAAGATTTCAGCGAGATAAGAGGATTTGTCTGCGTGCTGATCACTCACTTTACATTAAGCCTGCCTGTGACAAGATGGCCGAACGGTGATGCCGGAAGTGACTGCGCCATAAGACATCTAGCGTCTATATATGATATCTATGTCTGTGCTTGCTTCTTTATTTTATTACAAGATGTACAAACATCACATTTGGCGACGAGGATTGCGTCGATTACAATTCCTCTACCGGCTCCATTCCTGCCATGCCCTGGTGAGCCTTCACTTACTTTTACTGTCTGGCAGCTCTGGCTCAAAATGTTACAAAATTACCTACTTCCACATAGCAACATAAAGATGGGTCCCAGATCCAGCCCACATCTGACACATGTGGAAAGATGATCTGGCCCACATGCAGCGAAGAATGACGGCCCTTGGGCGGCTCACTCCTGTTTGCCAGATCTGGGCCACAAACAGGCCATAGCAATGCCACATGTCAGCCAAGAGCAAAGAAATAAACCAGAACTGGACCTTATCTGAGCCACAAAATCTGTGTATATTAAATATGGAGTCATCTCAGCCTGAGAGAAATTTAATGTCTTCTTTTCTCTTCAGTTGATTTCATCTTAGACTGTGGCTGAAGTCAGTTGTAGTTCTTGTGTTCTGCTCGTCTCTTTTGTATAGTTTTGACAAAAGTGTTTCATTTTGCAAATGATCTGAGGTGTTGTGCTACTTTGGTGTAGTGTTGTGCTAATTGTGTGAAGGGTTTTGAAAAACCGGGCCCTGTTTTCAAAATTGTGCTTAAGCAATTGAAAAAAACTGTAAGGCTGAGATGACTCCATATTTAATATACACAGATTTTGTGGCTCAGATAGGTCCAGTTCTGGTTTATTTCTTTGCTCTTGGCTGACATGTGGCATTGCTATGGCCTGCTTGTGGCCCAGATCTGGCAAACAGGAGTGAGCCGCCCAAGGGCCGTCATTCCACGCCGCATGTGGGCCAGATCATCTTTCCACGTGTGCCGGATGTGGGCCGGATCTGGGACGTCACAATGTTGCTATGTGGGTATATGCTACCACAGGGGCTACACCTTTCGAACTCCTGCGTGGCCGCAAGATGCGTACAAAATTGGATGTCCTGCCTGTCAGCACGGAAGTGAAGACATACTGTATTCTGAGATCAAACACACTGTGACACGTAAACAGCAGAAATGTAAAGACTATATTGACAAAAAGAGAGGAGCTAAGGTAGAGTTGATCTGCACTCAGAATTCCCCCTGGAAATCTTAGACAATCAGGTTATCTTTGAAATACTTATTTCAACATACTATGATTTGGGACACACTTTTTTTATTTGTGTCAGTTTGCTGCAGCTCTGGGGACATACATCCGGGGTCAGTACATCCTGGACCTGAAGATCTGGACCAGTCACATGAGGAGAACAATCCAGACTGCGGAGGCGATTGGAGTGCCATATGAGCAATGGAAAGCACTGAATGAGATTGATGCTGTGAGTCAAGTCCTATTTCTAGTTGCACATATGAGATTGACCGAAGTGCCCACTGGGTAAAAGCCACAGTTGCCATTTGTTTTTGTTCTTTTGCAGTGTGTGTTTGATTTTGAATGATATATATATGTCATGAAGTGCATGTGTTCATGTGCAGGGTGTGTGTGAGGAGATGATTACGAAGAGATTCAAGATCACTTTCCTGAGGAGTTTGCACTCAGAGACCAAGACAAATACCGGTACCGCTATCCAAAGGGGGAGGTGAGTATATTGTGGCAAGCGACAAGAAGAATAAGGCAGTGACTTGCCTTGAAAGGGACTTTGTTCAAACTCACCTGGGCTACCATGTATGAAAGGACACTTTTGGACCTTGATTTTGATTGCCCAACAGCATTCCAAGGGTGCTGATACTGAACAGCGATGGGAGATAAAAAAAAAATTATATCTTTATTTTTTTGGATGCTTTTTATGTTTGCATGTTGCACAGGCTGTCAGTCAGTGCATTACTGATAAAGGTTTTGCAGTGAGCCTTCCTGAAGATTATATTAGCCGTGTTTCCATTACCCTTCAAATTGCGCAAATTTAAAGGGACACTTCACCCGTGGGAACATTGATCTTCATTTAAAGTGGGTCATATATGTAGTTGAAATGTTTTGAAATTTTCTAAATTGGTGCCTTTTTGACCGAGTTATTACAGAAAGTAACTTTAAGGCTCATTTGTATGGTAAACCACAACTCCCACAATGCAACACATTTGCACAGCTCCACAAGCCACTCCCACTACCACTCCCTTGACGTTACGTATTAACCGGGAATCAATTCGTGATAATAATGCTTGAAGAAATTGTGTACATTTCACGAAATGAATAATAAATAAAATTGAAACACTTACTTTACAGTTAGACGTCCATTTGTCCCTGCAGGCTTCGGCTGGCGTTTCCAGTTTATCTTCGGAATTCTGAAATATGTCTCCAGGACGCCTCTGTCCATATGCGGGGCGAAACTAGGATGGTTCACAACGCAAACATCCGTGTCCTTGTCTGCCTCAGACATTTCTTCGAGGAGAAATTGGCATCTTTGAAATTCTTGGCAGCAGACGGACTCTAGCTCTGTGTCCGTAGGCGCACAACGAGAGCACAGGCACCACCAGTCCGCAGCAGCTCGAGCACGCCCGGGCTCCTCGGACTCGACAGGCAGGTTCCGGCCTCGGCTGCAGCCGCCGCCTCCTGTTCCTCCATCAGCCTCAGCTGCTCTGCGCTATATTGAGGCTCGTATAGATAGCCACGCACATCTGTTTCGAGCAACAGACTTTGAAAATCCTCTTCTTCCATATCATGAGTTGTTCCTCCAGCCATTCTCGTAAATCTGACTCCATAAGCGCTTGTTAGCTTAGCTACATAGCTTCCAAAAAGATGGCGGATTTTCATTTTCGTTTCTGTAAGTTTAGTCCCACCCACTGATCTATAATAGGCCTGTAGGGTGAGTGGGTCCCACCCCCTGGAATAATAATAAGCTAGTGTTTGTAGTCTATACACTTTTCAATGAATTTTGACTTCCTGCTTATTGTGACGCAAAATGACGATTTTTACGTCATAATAAGCAGGAAGTAAAACACTAAAATCCTTATTTCTCCCATCTCAGGCAAAAATAAAGGAAAAATCCATGATCATTATAATATATGACTGGGTTTCTAACAATACAAAGCTAAATGCTAATGGGTGAAGTGTCCCTTTAAATTGCGAATTGAATATACGACCAATAGAAACACGCCAATGTCGCAAAAACTCCCATATATGGCAAACAAGTTTTTACTTTTGAGGTGTTTTTTCAGGCAATTCGAAAAAGGAATATTCCGCAAAACTGCAATGGAAACAGTTTTTGGCGCGGTATGTTTGGACAGAAGAGTCATTTACTGAACTCATAAAAGACAAAAGAAGAACGGGAATACTGGATTCTAAACAACAAAGAAATGCCACAATCAATTCAATTTAAATTAAACGCAAAGGTTATATATTTGTATCTTTCTTTTAGTACTTCAGTGCTTGTGTGTGTGTGTTGGTGTGTTCAGTCCTACGAGGATCTGGTTCAGCGTTTGGAGCCTGTAATCATGGAGCTTGAGCGCCAGGAGAATGTTTTGGTCATATGTCATCAGGCTGTCATGCGCTGTCTGCTGGCATACTTCCTGGACAAAAGTGCAGGTAGAGTGAAACCTTGGAACAAATTCTGGAACATTCATTTACTCCAATACATGAGCTTTACAGAAAAGGTTAGCAAACCCTGCTGCTATTCTCGAATGCATTGTAAGCTTAAGTAGATCGTAGAACCACAGCAACTAATGGTCTCTACAATGGACTTGGCTCACAATGCTTTGGGAAATGCAGCCCTGGATTTCTGCATTGATTACTCATAAAAAGTGTTGTGATTTTCATTGTGTCTAAGAAAACAGCATTGCTAAAGACATTGCATTACAGGGTGTTTGTTATTCCATGGTTTGACAAGTTGTCTACAAATGGAGAAAATTCAGGACTGTTGCTGCTCTCCCTAAGACTAAGAGTGGGCATTTGAGTCCAATAGGCAATCCTGAAAGAGATGATGAAGAACTTAAGAGTAACAGCAAAAGACCCCCAACCCTACAAACTGCAAAATTGTATTTATTTTTTAAGTATTTATTTTTCACTCAGAACATGATTTCTGCCATTTAGAGGACGATTTAGAACCCACCTCCTTTATTTGGTTCAATGAAGTAGAGGCTGTAAAGCTGTTCGTCTCAGCTGGAGGGACAGGCTCTATCGATGTCTGACCATCGTGAAGACGAGGGCCATGAACATCGTGTGTTTGTGACCCGAAAGGCCACCTTGGGAGATTGTGAAAGCGCACTTTCTCTGCATCCCACATCTCCGCGAGGTTGAGCCATAGCATCTGATCTAGCATTCGGGACAGGGCGGCGGAGACCACTTAAGCCTGATGCTCACGGCTGCCCGGGAAAGCAACTCTGCATCAGCCTCTGTCTCACCCTCAGGCATCTTTAAAAAGACGCGATCCGCCGTGCAGCTCTTTTATTAAGGAAATTGCCTCTATCGGAACGCTGCTGATCCACCCAGGGGAGCTCTCTGCACTTATCTGTGCACAATGGAGAGAAACCACTGTTCTGTGCCGACGATCCAGCACCTACTGTCTCTTTGCAGAGGTGGATGGAAATAGTTTCTCTTTAGAATCAAGAGACCTTGAAGAACAAAGCTGAAGGTGTGTGTGCCTTATATACCCATATGTCTGGGGCGTGCTCTGCAAATTCCACACGCCACTGGCCTTTTCTGAATACGTTGGAGGTGTTTGGGGCTCTCAAGGGCGACCCCCATGTCAGTATTTCGACAAAACTTTGAAAATGACAGACAGAAAAGAAAACAAAGAAATACTGAGGAAGTGAAAGTTGTTTTATAGGGGGGTGTTACGAATTCATCTTCAATGTGGTGTAGATTTCATAAGCAGCAACAGGAAAGATTTGGTTGGGTGAAGAACTACAAATTGTTCAATTCAATGATAATTTATGGTCTTCAATAAAAAAATGCTTGAGTGTTGTAAGTCAGATTGTGCTTGTGTATAATTATGACTTAGCTGAACAGACCATCAGTAATTCATGCAGAAATGTCGATCGCTGATATTTACAGTTTTCCTCCTTCTTGTACATGTAAATTTGGCTGAACAGAGTCTTTTTAACTACTGCTCTGCCCTGACGTCCCTCTAGATGAGCTGCCTTATCTGAAGTGTCCTCTGCACACGGTGATGAAACTCACTCCTGTTGCCTATGGTCAGACTCTCTTACTCTCTTCTGCAATAAAACTGTTTACATAAAGATCAATTAGATCGTAAAATTATACATTTTTCTATTGTGTTTCCAGGCTGTGATGTTGAGTCCATTTTCCTGAAAGTTGAAGCAGTGAACACACACAGAAACAGACCTGTGGTAAGCACAGTAATACTCTCATACTGTAGCACTTCTGAAGTAAAGAGCAGTGTAATTCTCCAGTTACAGGGGTTTTAATCAGTTTGGTAAAGTACAACCCCATTTCTAGAAACATTGGGACATTTTGTAAATGGCAATAAAATCAAGAGACTGTGATTTGTTCATTCTCTTGAACCTTTATTTAACTGACAAAAGTACAAAGAAACGATTCTCAATGTTTTCACTGACCAACTTGATGGCTACAACACACTTCAAAAAAGTTAGGACAGAGGCATGTTTACAACTGTGTCACATCACCTTACACTTTTAATCAGTTGGGAATTGAGGATACTAATTGTTGCAGGTTTCCAAGTTGATTTTTTTGCCAAATCTCTCCTGATACCAGACAGCATTGCAAAATTGAGCAGCTGCTCAGCAGTCCATGGTCCACTTTTTTTGATTCTCCTTTTCATGATGGGCCATACATTTTCAATACGAGACAGATCTGGACTGCAGGTATAGGCCAGATTCTCAGTGTAGTGTCTACACTCACTCTGATGTATGAAGCCAGGCCTCATTCTGCACATGCTACATCAGAGTGTGTCTTGTCTTTCCTCCCAGGAAAGATGTCATCTTGATGGCAGTATATGTCTCTATTTACTCCTCCACATCAATGGTACCTTCACATATTTACACTGCTGAACTCCCATACAATGACAGATGTTTGCTCTTGGACCTGTCACTAATTAAATTCTGTATAGTCCCTTTCATCTTTGGACCTGATAACTCGATGTCCGTTTTTCCCCAAAACATGCTGCAACGTGGATTCATCTGACCGCAGCACAGATTTACACTGTCTTTTAAAGCATCTGAGATGAGTTCGGGTCCAGAGAACTCTGCGGCATCTCTGCATAGAGTTGATGTATGGCTTTCTCCTTGCGTAACAAGTTGCTTTTCTTGATGCAGCAGTAGATTGTGTGAAGTTAACAATGCTTTTCCAAAGTAGAAAAGCCCATGTGGCTATATTTAACACAGTAGCATGATGCTTACTCATGCAATGCCATCTTAAGGCTCGAAGGTCTCCTGCCTTACCCTGTACGGACTGAGATTTCTCTGGTCTCCCTGAATATTTTCACAAAATTATACATGGTAAGTCATATACATATACGGATCATATACTGTATATAGCTTAGTAATTCAAAAGATTTCTGCACCTTAACAGGTGGTTCTACCAGGTATGAGATGAGAGAGCGCGTGTAAACGACTCTGTGGAACAATCTTGCATTGAGAAATTTGGCACAAAGTGGTGAGCCATGACCCATCTCTGCTTGCAAAGACTGAGCTTTTGTGGATGCTCCTTTTACACCTATGACCAGTTCACCTGCTTATTATGGACTGTTTCAGAACAGGTTAACTTGGATATTCTGTCCCAACTTTTTTGGAGTGTGTTGCAACCAAGCGGCAACATTCTAATCTGAAAAATGAAGCTTACCCGGAAGTGCGAAAAACTGCAATACATCGAAAATCCGCTAGGGGAAGGTCCCAAAAGGGAGAAATGTCCATACACCCCCATGTTAAAATGTCCGTTTTCACAGCATAAATTCATGTTTTTACAGGTTGGTCCCATGGACTTTTATTGTATTTTTCGATAGGTTCCGAGTGCCTGACAACTGTGAGGGGGGTGAATTTTTTTCTAACTCGTTAGTTTAGATCGTATGTATGTATATAAAATGTATGACAAATAAGGGCGCGATTGACAGCTTGATTGACAGCTGACAACGAGCATAGGCTGCGCCGAGTGGAATTCCTGAAATTTGACGTCTCGGCCATGATCTGACACAACACATCATACCTGTAAGTTATCCTTTCTGAACATTTGTATTGAAATATGGCGCCGCCCATACCCCCCATAAACGGCCTCAAAACCGTTCTTCAGAAGTCTATGGGTGACGTCACAGACGCTTTGTCCATATTTTTTACAGTCTATGGTTGCAACCATCAAAATCTAAAATTGTTTACAAAATGCAATTAATTTGGCTAGTGAATACATTAGAAATTTTTTCTTTGTACTTTTGTCAGTTAAATAAAGGTTCAAGAGAATTAACAAATCACAAATTCTTCATTTTATTGCATGGAATTGGGGTTCTACTATTTTTACAAATAACTGGTACATTTTCAAAATTCTTAGTACTACTCTCACTCAGCATGTTTTTAGTTGACTTTAAATCTGGTTTCATCTCTTATTGAAATTTCATCTTTTATTTACAATTATTGCCTTTCATAAATGAATGAACATTTAATTTAATCTTTCATTTTAACACATTTGACTATCAATTAGAGTTGCCACCTTCATTGTGGCAAAATAAGGGAACCCATTCTCAACCCAGTTTTCTACTACTTGTGAAATTGGTTTCTTTATATTTGCTATTAGTATTCTCCACACTGCAAAATCTTTGTGTTTATTCAACTGTGTGTATGAAAAATAGGGGACAAATCACGTCCTGTAATGATTTCATATGGAACTCATCATTTTACCTTTAAATACGGGACGATCCTGTATTTTATGGTATGGGTGCAAACCTGATGTTAGCAGAGACCACAATGACTAGACAAGCCTTAGAGACAAATCCCCTGTGAAGACCTTGTCGAAGTCCTCTGACCCTATGGCCAGCTTCAACCCCCAGCGTATGATGTATCTCAATCCTCATGCAAAAAGAACTGGATTATATATTCTGAATGATCAGTCGGCAATCAGACTTGTGATGCAGCCAGAAATCATAATCACACCATGTTGGTTCGTTTGGCCAGAGGAGAACTGTTCCTCCGACTGAGCCTGGGTTCCCCCAAGGTTTATATTTCTCAATTTCTGTCACCTAAAGGAGTTTGGGTTCCTTGCCACTGTTGCCTGCGGCTTTCTTAGTTGGTGACACTTAATATTCAACAATATTATTGATCTGACTGCATTGACACTATGAGAACTGAATTGATCTGGATGATGACATCACTGCCCTTATGGAGCAAAAATATATTGGCATATATTTATGATCAATATATTATATGGTGTAAATACGGGAAAAAATTATATTGCATTAATATATTCTGTTATATATATATATTAAAGTTTATATGATTTATAATTGTCTGACCCCCTCAAGTTGTTCCAATACATGAAAAAATAATTCAGGCAAAATATGAGCTCATTTGAACAATATTTAGAGGTGTCTCGATGATGTTGAAATTTTGTATAATCAGTTATTGTGCTCAATTTGTGATAATTACCACTTGCATAATTTTATCTAAACTATTTAAATTACATACTTGCTTATTTAATGGCAATTCTGAATTTACACCTATTTTGCACAAAATATATTCTATGCATTTCTTGCAGAAGATAAATTGTGTTAACGACGGGCTAACAAAGCCACTTTCACAGGAATGCGTGGTGTTAAGAAACTCTGAACTATTGACTTTGAACTGTGCAAACTTAGTCCAGGCAAAGTAGCGTTTTACGACAGACTAACTGTAAAATAATTTTTTGCAGCTTAGATCATTTCTATGAGGTGTCCAGAACAACATACTAAGTCCTAAGAAATCCAGTTGAGGAAATATGTTATATTCTCACCAATCCGAGATGTGTGCCAATAAGGCCAGGCAACAATACACCCCAATGGGGCTATTTTTTCCTTTACTCCTATCAAAATGAAACTTTACACAATGAAAGTACCCACGAAAAGTACAAAATGAAACTTTACACAATGAAAGTACCCACGAAAAGTACAAAAAAAAAATTGTATTACAGGTTTCTTTGAAAATTTATTTTAATATGCAAATGAGCTATACACTAATCGAATATGCCCAAAATACACCCAAATAGGCTTAATTTTTTCCTTTACTCCTAACACAATAAAACAATAGTAAAAGAAAAAAAACATAGTAAAAGAAATGGAAAAATTTTTTTTTTTTTGTATTACAAGTTTCTTTTGAAATGAATTTGAATATGCACATGAGTGCCACACTTATTGAATATGTCCTAATTTGCATATAGGCAGAAACACCATTCATATGTATGACAAATACATCGACCTGATCTTCATCCAATCATCCTACTGCCAATGGGTGATGGCAATGCTGCTTTTAGACTGGACTCTAACCTGAAAACTGCCTGGCTTGGTAGTACCTGCCAGGGGTATAACCCCCACTGGTATAGTCTTCAGGGTCGGTAACAACAGGTAACAACAACATGGGGAGGTTTAGGTCGGTAACAACAGGTAACAACAACATGGGAGGTTTATTTTTAATTGTTTTTATTTGATTTTAGTTTTTTCTTTTGTTTTTTTCTTTAACTAACCTAGATATTGCTGTTGCCAGCTTTTCATAACACTGCAAAGCTACTTTACAAACGGTGTGATGTGTGGCTCGCCTGGTCTGAAATACTTGCTAACTACAAAAAGAGAAGCAGTTTTGGTGTCTGGCAAAATTATTTTAAAGAGCTAGAATGTCTGGAAGTGTGTCTATCCAGTTTTTCATCTGTCTTCTCTTCTGTGTGAGAGTGAATCGTTTAGTTGGTAAGAATGACTTCTGCCTGTAATCTCGTAATCTTACCAACAATACCAATCATTTGTAAATCTACCAGCCCAAAATTTTATCTCACCACGTTACTAATGACTAAGATGGCTATTCTGACTTTCTTCTGATGTTATCTGTGGGGAATGTCATTAGGTAAGGCTTGTTCGCAAAAAAAAAGAATTTAGAAAGCAACTGGAGGCAAGATTGTGCAATCAATTCTTAAGGTCAATATAAGTATTTTTGTGGCAAGTGACTTCAAATTTATCGTGTTTATGCATAGGTTAACTTACTGAATGGACATGAATGTGTTAGTTATTTGGCCCCTGTTTTTTCTACTTGTGACTTTATGTATTCTTGGCCATAAGTCAATTAGGCCTAGTGTTGAGCTCATTTGCATATTTAAAATAGATTTTTCAAAGAAACTTGTAAAACAAAAATGTTACTTTTCATGCATACTTTCAGTGTGTAAAGTTTTATTGTGGTAGGAGTAAAGGAAAAAATTAAGCCTATGTGGGTGTATTTTGGGTAGCCTATATTCGATTAGTGTATAGCTCATTTGCATATTCAAATTCATTTTCAAAGAAACTTGTAATACAAAAAATGTGACTCTTCATGGGTACTTTCATTGTGTAAAGTTTCATTTTGATAGGAGTAAAAGAAAAAAATAGCCCCATTGGGTGTATTGTTGTCTGGCCTTATTGGCAAACATCTCGGATTGATGAGAATTTAACATATTTCCTCAACTAGGATTTCTTAGGACTTTTAGTATGTTGTTCTGGACACCTCATAAATGATCTAAGCTGCAAAAAATTATTTTACAATTAGTTCTATTTTTGGCTCCAAAATTAGTTACTTTGCCTGGACTAAATGTGAAAAGATGCGTATCATCAGTTATCTTACAATAGTCAAATGTATGTTGTGTAAGATATATTTGGTTAAATAATTAATATAGTACTCACACGAACTTTGATCAAGTAATAGGCTATGTGATTTGATGCATTCTGCAAACTGTATTGAATACAATGCTCAATGCTAAACGTTTTAGAATGAAGAATTTTGCTGACTTGTAGAATTGCCTAAAAAAAACGTGAACTTTGATGTGCTTGAGCTACCTCTAAATATGAATATTTTTGCCCCATTTTTTTCTGGGGTGTTTTTAGCATAATGGAACAAATCTAGCGGGTCAGGCTGCAGAAAAACTGAAAAAAAATGTTTTCGTACATTTAAGGACCACCCTAATATATACAGTATATATATATTACAATATATTCAATAATGCCTTTTTGATAAAGCAACATCCAGTATAGTCTCAATGGTCTGTGCTCTTCTGCTGGACTGAAGCTCAGGCTCTACTCTCCAGCTCAATGATGACCCACACAACAGAAACCCTTTCCCATCAGAACATTAAACACTAACAGATCTCTCAAGATCTCAGCAGAGGAGAGTAAACAACAAAAACAGCATTATTACATATATCCACTTATTACTAACAGTTTGACTTCATTTCTGTCAGACGTCTACAGAAGTACTGGATCCTAGATCTCTTTTTTTTTTTAACACATTGTGCTCAAAACATTTTGAACTATTGTGATATCTAGTCACACACAGACATCAAGAATCAGCGTATGAATCTCAACAACGGTGACATGTTCATGCTGCAATGCGTGCAAAAGTGACTATAGAAGAAATTCAAAATGTTTTTTGCATAATGTGTCTAATGTGTACACATTTCTGCGTAAAAAAAAAAAAGAATCTGATTACCACAATTGGTCTGATCCGATCTGATTGATCTTTTGTTATGGTAAAATAGTGTTTATTTTAAAATATTTAAAATGTATTTTATGAACTAACGCATATTTGATTCGATATCTTGGGAAGTGATCCGTGACTCAGTTTAATTGTTGATGATTACCCCCAGAATTTCTCCAAGCATTTTTGGCATAACACACAGTTACAGCAACCAGAGAAAAATTGAAGGTCAAAGTCAAGAGCCAAAAGAGCCCAACTAAAGCAAACACTGAACTCCATGGTGTTTATAAATAAATTTCATCATAACTGTATAATATTTTCAATAAATCATCAAAATCTAAACCTCTGTTGATTCTCAATAAGTACTTCTGTAGACGTCTGACAGAAATAAAGTCAAACTGAAGCTGGTAATGCTGTTTTTGTTGTTTACCCCTCCCTGCTGAGATAGAATAGAATAGAATAGAATAAATCTTTATTGTCCACCGAAGTGGAAATTTTTCTTTGGCTCACCAGACTAAAAGACAAATACAATAGAAATACAAACAACAGCTCGTACAAGAGAGAATATTTCAAAAAAATAAATGATACAATTAAAAATAAAAAAATAAAAAAATCATGCTAAAGATAAATATACTTAAATACATCATGCTAACTCCTTGTTGTTGTCACTTAATTTGATTAAGGATACTAATGGCATTCGGAATAAAGGATTTTTTAAAAGTACCTTTAGCCAGAGGCACTCTGAATCGCCTCCCGGACTTCAAAAGTTCAAACTCACTAGCGAGGGGGTGGGTACCAGAATATGTCTGTGAAGTTTTAGATCAAAATGCCCGACAGATATTTTGTTACAGCATGTTTAAATTGTCATTTTTTGGGGCTCAGAAAAACACGCCGTTTAGTGTGTATCCCTTTAAAGCAAATTAACTGCTGCTGCCGGCCCAGGGGGCGGAGCCTCACGAGCTTGCGCTAAGAGCCAGGACAATCTCGTCTGATAATATCAAAACAGAAACTCTCAGTAGTTGTGTTCATTTCGACTCGGAGTCGGACAGTAATGCCCACAGAGCCAGAGAATATATGCTGTATGGAGATAAAACAGAAATAGTTTAGTTTAATTACAGTTATTTGTCATCTGCTTTTATCCACTATTAATACAAGCCTGCTGTAGCAGACCCCGTCCGAATGATGACCGAAATATACTGATGAGTTCAATTAAGTTTATTGTACCTCACACAAAAGATGAAGCCTTAGTTTTACTCCAGAAAATCACTGTAAGAACTGAATAAACACAGTATATAAGTGCGCATTAAAGTCTTATTCATAAACTCTCTCTCTCTCCCTTCCATTATCATGGAACATACACAGCGAAATACACAAAACACTCGTTAGAATTAACAGTAAACAAATATATACACACCTTTTCAGTGGGTGCTTAATCATCTGGTAAACTGAATATCCACAACTCGATGAGCTGTCATAAAGTGCGCGCTCTCACTTTCATTTTTGCCTTGATCAGTAACGTTAGGCCTATCGCTCCGGAGACTGTAAGCTCACGAACAGTACAGATGGATCCATCCTCGAGTAACAACGAGAGTAAATGAAGACTGCTACGTTCATTCTTACATCCAAAAACAAAACACCTCAATCGCTTAGGAGACATTCTTGTCTACAGTTGCTCCAGCGCGGAAACAATGGCGAAACACATTGCCCCGAATCTGAGAACAGCTCATTCTGAGAGAGTGCTTATGATTTATGGGGATTTAAAAAAAAGCACTTGGTGGATTTTTATCATTATAGGGTGGTTGTGTACACACACTGCCAACACACATTTATGTTCAAACACCATGTAAAAGTGAATTTTGCATAATAGGTGCCCTTTAAGTGAGCGTAAACAGTTATAAAATCAGATGTAAATCAAATATTGAATCTGTGCATTAGGGACAACTTTTAATGTACAGCAGGTACATTAAAAGTTGTCACCTAATGCACAGATTCAGCTCTCTGTGTCCTTAATGTTAACCAAACAAAATGAACTGACTGAAAAACTTTTGTAGCAATAATTAATTCATGCAGACTATGCTGTTTTTATTTTATTTTATGACTTGATTACATTTTTTGTAGTATTTCTTTACCTTATTTTTTACATGTAGTATTTCCTACCTGGAAAAAAATGTCTCTGTTCTGTTGTGTTTCTCTCATTGCTCATTTGCTTAGAATTTACACTGATTGTTTACTAAATTGCATAAGAAGTTTTTACTTGCATTTTGCTAGTTTTGCTGTGTTATTGAAATGCATGTTCTTTAAGAAAGTAGGCCCACTCTCTTTGACTATGAAAACCCTTCCATTACTGTAGACGTGTTTTTTGGCAGAAAAAAAACCTGAGGAGACCTTCTTGTCTTTTCTTTTCTTTTTTCTCTTCTCTTCAGGCTGAATAATAACAGTATTACAGCAGAAGGTTGTGCTGCTCTGACTTCAGCGTTTAATTCAAACCCTTCAAACCTGATAGAGCTGGATCTGAGTGAGAATAAACTAGGAAACTCTGGAATAAAGAAGATCTGTGTTCTGTTGGAAAATACACAATGCAGATTAGAGAAACTGAAGTGTGTATTAATTTATCTTCATTTCTGCATGATAACATAGATTTATAAATGTCCATTTCATTAGATTAACTGAAAAAATCTGTTTCAGTCAATCATTTAAATTTCAGTCTGAAAACTTTACATATTTTATGAAACATTTAGAAATGCAAATGAAGTCAATAATGCATTGGTTACAGTACTTAACATGTATGTTTGTGTGTGTATGTATATGTATAGTCTTTCAGGCTGCAGTATCACTGAAGAAGGATATAAAACTTTGACCTCATCTCTGAAATCAAACTCAATCCTGATAGAGCTGAATCTCAGAGGAAATGATCCTGGACGATCAGGAGTGAAGGAGCTCATGATTTACTGCGGCTCGAAGCTGTAAATTAAAGAACATCAGGTGAGAAAAGACTTATATTTGTCAAAATAAGCCACAGACAGAGTCAGATGTGTGCAGCTAAGTAGATGTGACAAATGGCCAATGCAGAATTAGAATGGCATGAAAAGGAATTTACTGAATTGCAATTCAGCAAAACTGGAAATATTTACCAAAACTATGACTTTAACACATTCTACACATTGCCATATTTTATTGCTTTACTGGATCCATAAGGAGGATGGGAGCTGCAAACGGCATGACATTCTAACAACATTATTTAAACATTTTTTTTTTATTATTATATCTAAATTAGTTTTTTTTCTTTTATCCTTTTTTCTTTTTTCAATTATCAAATCTAAATGTTCTACTTCCTGTAGATTTTTGAAAAGTGCTGCTGCACAGGAAGCGTGTGACTATCTCACTACAGTTCTGGGTAAAAGTCCATTATTACTGACAGAACTGGATCTGAGTGAAGATAAATTAGGAGATCTGGATGGAGAGAAGCTCTCTGCTCTTTTGATGGACTCTCATAGCAAAGTGGAGAAAATGAAGTGAGTCAACAATTTATACATTATAACTTCTGTTTATTCATTATTAACCCTCTGAGGTCTGAGCTGTTTTCTGGGCCCTGGTGGTGTTCTGACATGCTCTGACATTTGTGCTTTTTCTGTTACTAGTGACATTTTCATGGCTAAAGTCTAATTACACTGTAGTTATGATGATATGAAATGAGATAATAGTAATAACATAAAGCCTAATGTTTGGTGCATTTTTCCTTTCAAACGCGATCGCGCTCCAAAATATGATACATTCAAACGCCATCGTGCTCCAAAATATTAAACATTATGGTTATACATATCTATGTTTGAGCAGATATCCACAAACAGTATTTAACAGTAAACACGGATCTAATTAGTATATTATTCACCATATATCTAGCAACAGTTCAACTGCAATGTGAAGTTTATGTAACAATACCATAAACTAATAAGTAAGAATTTGTTACCTTACATCTTTCTTGTCTTCAAATCGCGTTCTTCTTCTTCTGAGTTAAATCCAATGTAAGCTCACAGCGCGTCTTCCAAACTAGACGAAAAGCAGAGACTTTTGAAGTGTTTTGGTGTTTTGTGTTTGAGGTAACGAGGGCGTTCGCGTTGCATGTGGAGATTTGCATGTGAATCTCTTTTGCGCGAGTGGGCGTGGTCGAATTAAAAGTAATTAGCAAGCGTTTGAGATACTGGACATCCTGTTGGTTTTATACAAATTACTTAAACAGAGAGTATTTGTTTTCAGTTTGAATCCGATCATTTATAAGTACACACTTAAATGTGTATAAAGGTATATGGCTCATAAATGTGTGAAGTATTCGCTGCGTTTTGTTTCAGTTTATAGACGTGCTCAAGAAAAATAAGTTCACCGCGACGGAGGGGCAGAACGCGCACCCTGTTTATTTTCTTTATTTTACAAAAGTACAATGTTTTGATTTGATTGTAAGTGGACACATACAAAAGTAGAAATATCACAGATTCTTTTTTTATATTTCTTTTTTCTGTATAACCATAAATGACGGAGTAATTTAAGTTTATGTTGCTGCTATGTGAAAAAAATCCAGCAAAACGCGTCGGTGCGTTTCTCGACCTCAGAGGGTTAAAGACTGTCAGGCACTTGTGTGAGCAGATATGAAGAGCTGTTGATCTGATGTGTGTGTTGAATATGTACTGAATAATAAATGATGGTGTTTTTGTGTTCAGGCTGAATAATTGTGAGCTGACAGAGAAAAGCTATTCAGTTCTAGCTACTGTTCTCTCCTCTAAAACCATCCTGAAAGAGCTGAACCTGAACAACAGCCGTCTGCTGAACTCTGGAGTCAAAGAGATCTGTGAGGGACTGAAGAAATCAACACTGAAGATTCTTAAGTGAGTTCAGTTCACCATCAGCAGACACTCAACATCACAGCAATCACAGGGATATTATATATTCACTGAATCTGCTTGCCTCCTGAAGTGCAAAAAAATGGGAGAATACTCATTGTTTTGGTCACTCAGTTTAGAGTCCAATAGTCACTAATAACTATTAGTAACTCCTAATTACTTCTTATTAATAGTTAGTAAGGTAGTTGTAGTAGCATTTAAGTTTAGATATGATAGGATTATGGGATGTGAATGAGATCATGCAGAATAAGGCAATAATATGTGCTTTATAAGTACTAATAAACAGACAATATCCTAGTAATATGCAACTAGTAATTAGCTATTAGTTAATAATGAGAACTGGATACTAAACTACCATTTTTTTTTCCGTAACAGTGGTGTTATCTCTAACAAAAACTAACATGAAAACTTAAAGGATTTTTATTACTGGTAAGAAAATATTACACAATTGGGAAAAAGCTAAAATAACTAAATTGAAAAATATTTTGTGACTTTAAAAGTAGACACAAAAATGGCACAAATTAAGCTTAAAGTTAAGTCAAATTTTGTATAGTTTAGTTTTTATTAACAATATATTATATCAAACATGAATACACAAAAGTGTGTTTAAAGGTACAATATGTAAGAATAGTGCCCGTCCCTTGTAACACGTTGCCTGTCAATGACGTAATATCCATGTTATCCCTGGTTTCCGCTTGTACTGCCATAGTAACCATGGCAACAGACATGGACAACTGCATTACATCTAGCGTGCTCACGCTGTTGTTGTTTCGTTCAATCATGGCAAGCAGACTTTGGGACAAAAGGAGAACTAAACCGAAGATCAATATCGGCGTGGCGTTTTCGGGATGCCGAGAGCTAGCGTCCGCGACTAACTTAGACTTGACAGAGCTTCACGAGCCTTGACTTGACAGGAACACCGCTCTTGCATGTACTTTATTAGACAGCTGAGCAAATGTACATACAAATAATCAATGTTATATAGCTCAACATGATGAAATGTTAGAATATGATCAGTATGTTATTCTAATGTTGATCGAGCTCACTGCTAGTCTCGTACAGCCAACAAACTATCACATAGAACAGTGGTTCTCAACCTCTCCTGCAGGGACCCCCTGACAGGCCATGTTTCTGTTTTAACCCTCTGGAGTCTGAGCAGTTTTCTGGGCCCTGGAGGTGTTCTGACATGCTCTGACATTAGTGCTTTTTTTAGTTATTTATAAACATGTTAATGGCAAAGGTGTAAATTCACTCTATATAGCACAAACAGGGCTACCAAAATATGTGATCACCATGCATGTATATTTTTTTAATTTTTAAGAGAATAATGTTTATGCGTGGTTATTGAAAAAAATTTAAATGAAAGTTGCTGAAATATGACCACAAAACTCATAATAAATATGTGTTAATAAGACTTTTGACTAATGGATGTTGTTCCTTCGAGTTCTGGCTTCAAACTTATGTGAAAATAGTCTTGCTTTATCGTTCACATAAAACTATACATTGATTTAAATTGATGTAAAACAGGTTTTGCTTGGAAAGCCAATATGCGAGGGGGGCGTGAACGAGGAGTGGTTTACACCTGAAAATACAATGTCCCACCCACTCTGCATAAATAGCCATTCATTCAGGTGTGACACTGACTGAGCCACAATGCAAGGACAAAAGATATATTTAGAAGAAGACTTATATTGACCATTTAAGATTTTGCTTACATCTATCTTGTAAATATGTTTAGCTATTTTATTAAAAAGGTTACAATTACAACAATAATTACAATTTCAACAATATTTCAAGTGTACTCTTTCTTTGTAAAAAAAAAAGATTATAGGCCTACATTTTATCTATGTATTCATTAGTTTGAATATAGTCAACATTGGAACAGCTAACATCTTAATTGATGACTTTATTTTTGACAAAAACAGATATAGAAATTGCTAAACAAAAGCTTATTTGACGTGGCAGTATATTCTACAGTAAAAACTGTACCCAAATCTACTAAACAAAATGTTGTCTTTCATATTTCGTCTGACTGTAACGTTGTTTTCATGAAATATTAGGGCATATTGTTAATTTGCAGTTTAATACGTTGCTTATACAAATAGCCTAAATTTTATTTCAACATTCAGTCGATGTTTACTTATCTCAGTATAGCAATACAGTTTGCTAAAACATCATCATTCATTCACTGTACCTAAATCTAGTCAACAAAATGTTGTCTTTCATATTTCGCCTGACTGTAACGTTGTGAACGCACCGGAGAAATGCACATTTATTAGGCTACATAGTTTTTTTGTTTTGGATGGTTTTGTTTAGAACCAGCTTTCTGAATTTTTAAATTTTTTTTTAAACAGGTGAGGGAAGAAGGCAAGGGGTTCATGATGATCTCCAGTTCAGACCTTATGTTGTGATTGCTAGCCTATATTTACTTTAAATCCAGGAAATTTGTTAATGAAAAAATTATTAAAATTAAGATACAATTGATACAAAACGAAATTCGTTTTAAAGAAAGGATTTGTACTTTCTGTTTTGAGGTCTCTGTGAATGTTTGAAAGTATTTTAGGGCTTAGAGCGCGCGCGTCGATAATGGAGAACTGTCACGTAATATTGTTTTTTTCCTCATAAATGCGAACACGAAAAATAAAAGACAAAAGACTTTTAATTAAAACTTACTCCGAAATTGTGTCCTCGGCGGAATTCGCTCTTCAATATGCTGCCGTTCGTAGTCTGAGGTACAATCTTCCTCTGAGAAAACAACTCGGTATCGTGCATTCTTCCTCGCTGTCCAGAATCATCTGAAGGGCGTCTTTATTACCGGAGAAGCGTGCCATACTCAAAACGCGATGAACTATCAGTAAGTCTGATAGAAACTGTGTTTTTATGGCATTGATCGGGGGGGGCGTATGCGATGCATACTAGATCACCTAAACTATTTACATGTGAATCGCGCCGGGGGCGGTGCGCCCGCAGCTGATTATAGAGATAATTAGGCAGAAGGAAAAAACGTTACCTCTCCTTGCTTTCAAACGGATTACATGAGTTGAAAACATTTGTGTTTTATATAAATTACTTCATTTAAAAGAAGAGATTTCAAGCTTCATAAAGACATAACTCACATGCCTGTGTGAGAAGTATTCGCTGAGTTATGATTTATTTTCGGACGCGTTTCGGAATGGACTTCACTGGCAGAGAGAAGGCAGAACTCGCTTCGTGTTTATTTTTCTTTATTTGGCAATAAGCACAACACTTTGTTTTTATTGTGAGTATACACAAAAATAATACACATTTAACAGAATCGATTGATGTATGAAACTCCTATGGAAAATCAAAGTCAACAGAGTATTTATGAGTTTCTTTTACACTAATAAAAAAAAAGCGAGCTGGTATCGCCGGCGATACCGTAGACCTCAGGGGGTTAAAGAGGCATGCTCACTCTGATGTAAACAACCCCAACACAGAGGAGAAGCATAAATGAATGAAGAAGATGGGCTGAATGAATAAGGAAATTCACTCTCTGACAGTAGATTACGCTGGCGGAACAGCATCTCCGTAAACAAAACTCTGCTTTTTGTTTGACATCTTCCTGACACAGAGAACGAAGTCAAACAGTATTTAAATGTTTTTATTTTGATACTGTCACATGTCTACTGGGAAGAAAACTTCAAAACTCAAAAAACTAAAACAGACCATTTGTAAATATTGAATTTGATGAACATTTCTACGTGCACTGACCATTCTGATTCAGTTAAAATTCATCTGATAATTTCATTTGAAACACAATGTTCCATTTAATTCAAGTTTCATGTTTTGTAGACTTTCAAACTGCAGTATCACAGAAGAAGGTTATAAAGCTCTGGCTTCAGCTCTGAAATCAAACTCATACCTGATAGAGCTGGATCTCACAGGAAATGATCCTGGACAATCAGGAGTGAAGGAGCTCTATGATGTACAACAGAGTTGGTGGAATCAGCTGAAAACACTGGGGTGAGTGTTATTAAGACAATAAAATGCAATAGTTTTTAGCTGGAAGTGAATTAAACCATCAAAAAGAAATTTAAAAAAGCTTTGAAATGACTAAAGGACCTTTAAAATATTATGAAAGAAATCTTTATATGGCAGGTAATATCAATGTATTCCTCTATCTCAGCAGTGGTGTAGTCGGGGCCATACGCACATATACGATATATATTTAGGCTGTTGTCATTTTAGCTGCCCTTTAACTGTGTGTCCAAAACCATGGTTTTGCTACAAAAACTATAGTTTAACTATGGTATTGTTGTGGTTTTACAAATAGTAATCAATATCCCAAAAAACAGTTAATTTTTGAAAGGGAAACTGTCTCAGACTTCCACTCGATGCTTTGAGTGCACCTCTCTCTCTGCATTAAAAACGACATAAGGAAATATGGTGGTGAGTGAAGACACTCTGATGCATTGCCAGATAAAATGAATAAAAAAAAATATATATATTAGGAAAAGCAGAATAAAAAGCACACCCCAAGTGGTACTGCAGCCATGATACAAAACGTCTCGGTTACGTCTGTAACCCTCGTTCCCTGAAGCCCAGTAGGCTACTTGAGAAATAATCTGTCTACCAATTTTTAGAATGCACTGTATTTTTTTTATATATATTTTTTTGTAATGATTTGTTTTAATGAAACATATGTTAACATTGAACAACAACATGAAAACACTTATTTTAATGGTGGTTGAGGCAGGGTACAGAATAGTAAACCACTTTTTTTGTTAGGACTACAAGACTGGTCTTCAAGTTTTTGGGTCCTGCTGCAGAGGAAGCCTGTCAGTATGTGAGTGGAATAGTGGGTGAAAACCCGTTACTCCTGAGAGAACTGAATCTGAGTGAACGTGAACTAGGAGACACACGAGTGAATCAGATCGCTGCTCTACTGAAGGATAAACACTGTAAACTCAACACTAAGTAAATACAATATTAATGAAAATGAATTAATACATGTATAGGCTAAATATAATAACCTAAATTTAAGATAAAATTGAAATCAAACTCACCCATATGTAACAATAACAGATTCCTGGTGATCATTAAATAATTAATCTTGCACATTAATAGCAGAATAAAACTGTGGCATATCTGATTCAGTTAAGATGTAGTGTGATTTAGTCATATTTATTGATATTACAGTGCAATGTTAATAAAAATTTGTGTTTATCTCTTTTCTGTAGACTTTCAGACTGCAGTATCACAGAAGAAGGTTATAAAGCTCTGGCTTCAGCTCTGAGATCAAACCCTTCACACCTGATAGAGCTGGATCTCAGAGGAAATGATCCTGGACAATCAGGAGTGAAGGAGCTTGATGGTTTACTACAGGATCAGAACTGTCAACTCAAGACACTGAGGTGAGACATGATGAAATAATCCCCAAAAATTATATGCATATGAATAATTAACAGAAATGCGTTTTTATTAATGGCTTTATAGGTTTTTGGGTCCTGCTGCAGATGAAGCCTGTCATTATGTAAGAAGAATTGTGGGTAAAAACCCATTACTCATGAGAGAACTGAATCTGAGTGAACGTGACCTAAAAGACACAGGAGTGAATCAGATCATTGCTCTACTGAAGGACAAACACTGTAAACTCAACACACTGATGTGAGTATTTCCCTTGGTTTAATACTTAAAATGTAAAATATATTTAACTGGTATGGACTAAAACTGTCTGTAACGGTTGCTGCTAGTAGGAAGCACACTTGAATGAAGATTCAAACAAAATAGCCTTTAATCCAAATATAAACCACAGGAGAACGTCTCGGTTACATATGGTAACCCTCGTTCCCTAAAGGAGGGAACAGAATCGTACATTGTGACTGACGAATAGGAATCTCACTAGAGAGGCCAATCTACTTTGAGTGTAACTAAACAAGCCAATGAACATTGGCATGCAATGATTTGAAGCAGCTGCTCTGCCTCGCAGCGCAGGTACATAATGAGCAGCAGGTGCATTGCATCTTCATTTTTCGCGAGGAGCCGAGCAGGTGACCCGGCCGTGCAGCAGGGTACAGGAGTTGTGTCCTACAAGATAGGACGTTCCCTGACCAGTCGGTCACTCTCGACGTACGCCAAGTAGTACAATCCCTACCAAAGCGCCACAGCTGCTGCCCCCTTCCAGTGCCTTGTGCAAGCCTCCTGCCCCTTCTTGCCTGGAAGGACGATAGGAGAGGGCTTACACAGAGAGTGTCTGTCACTGTTGTTCCGTGGTAACCCATACAGTGAGATTATTAGATAACACTGGGAAAGCGTGCTCTTTCCATTAGGAAGGAGAACGCTGCGGAAGCCATCCCCGGGGACGACACCCTTGGCGACAAGTAGACTGAGGGGTGGCCTGAAGGGACTCTGCTGGTACTTCGGGGGAAGCTTCTCAGTCTGCTACTGACTGCAGAGAACTGCTGGGCCCAGTCCTCCAGAGTGTCGTCGAAAAGGCCACCTTGTGAGATGGGAGTGTTGAGAAAGCGTACTTTGACGACCTCTCGCACCTCTGCATGGTAAGCCTAGGGGCGCTTCTGGAGCACCGAAGTGGACATCGTCTGGCCAAGGGCCTGCGCAGTGACCTTGACCACGGTTAGTGGCATGGCCTCAAATGCAGGGTGGAGGTGGTCTGCGCACAGCCACACCACCATTGAGAGTAGTGAGAGAGAACTTATGCAGATTTTGGCACTTTTGGCTTTTCATATTTTTGGCACCAATATAGCTCCATACTACCCAGTTTTTCAATGCATATCCGGGAAAAGACCCGGGAAAGCATGGCTGTAAACTCTGAATCTGAGTCAGCATAAGCAAACGCCATTACAGTGGAAAGCTCAGCATCACACTAATCTCCAGCGCATAACAGCCCTCTCTCCAATCAGCGATCGACATCTGACACTCAGCTGGAGCCCTGAATGAAACGCTAGGTTCCCCCATGAGAAGGACCAGCAATCCCATCCAGAAGTTGCACAGCTTGTGATGTGCTAGAGGGGGAGGGGCCCTAGGGGGTTGTTCCCAGAGGAGAAGCCCTTTGTAACCCTCAGAGGCTGGCCAACAACAGAGGGGACTCAAGCTTCCCAGAGAAAGAAGAGTCATGACCGGCACGTCGACGTGGTCATGTTCCCATGCGAAACCATAAACCACCCACAAACACAGTCTCAACATGTTTTGCCCAAGCGTGCGAGGCTGTGATTGTGGCCGTCAGTGAGGACAGGAAACAACCACAGCCAGAAACACACGGGTGGAATGTTATTCTATACACACATCCGCCGCGATCTCTATGGGCGCCGCCATCTTGCCTGCCGCCATTACTGCGTGCCTGCGAAGTGACGGCGGTGTGACACTTGCCGGTGCCCTCTAATGACATTTCAATGAAAGCGGATCCTGGGGCTTAAATATTGTGATTGTCAAAAAATTTTAGTAACTAAACTGAATTGTATTAAGTTTAGTGACAACATGTTGCAATGTTTATAATATATGGTACAATTTCTGGTAAGCTACATTTTTTTTATTATTGCTTGAAACAAATTTCAGGATTTCAATTCAGTTCAATTCTTGTGATTTGATTTAATATTGACTAATTTGGATAAATATTAGGTACACAAGATGGGCGTTAATAAAAAATAAAAAAACACTGATTGATCGATATTATGTATGATGAATATACATTTCGGTAAGTTGTACTGTTTCTTTTAACATTGTTCATTCGTGTTTATTTACTATTAAGTTCTATCACGTGCCGCTAGGGATCCGTCACGTCACATTTACAAACACCAAAACGGTATTTATTGTTTGAATTTCGTAATAAAATTGACAGAATCTGAGAGCTGAGCTTTTTTATATCATAACTAATCTGCTGTCTATAGACACAGAAAGTCTGTCGGTCTCCGTGTCCTTTCTGCCTCGCGATTTTTCTGTGCGTGAGAAAATGGATGTGTGGCGTGAGAGCGTGTGAAAAGCTGAAAAGTTGCGTGTGTCTCACGGTGAAGGCGTGAGAGTTGGCAGCTTACAGGTATTCAAGATTATTTTATTAATCATCTGGCATGCGAGCTTCAGAACCTAAACTACAGGGCACTGATTGAAGGTCAGAATTATATGAGCTCCGGATGGATTGGCCAGATACTGCATACCTTCGCAGATGAGCTCATCACATTAAAAGGTGTCGTGAGGTTTTCACAGGCAGTGAACTCGTAGCATAATGTGTCAGTAACAATACACAGAGAAAACTACAAAGTTCTCGAATTCAGTTTGTGACTGCATGGTCGACCGAGGGAAGTGTTGTAGCCATACAGCAGGGCTACTGTACAAAATTAAAGATGAATAGATAAAAATAACATTTATTCGTACTGCTACATCTGCTACGGGACCAACGCTACTTCCTTAGCAGCAAGGCACGGAGTAATGGCGGCGCTGCTTTACTTCCATGTTTCGCCGGATTTGTGTATAGAAAGACGCAACTCAGACCCATGTAAGCTCTTTTAGGAGACTCGCTCTCTCTGTGCTGAAGCACACAGGGGAAAAGATCGTGGCAACACTGAGAGGGAATTGCAGCCTGTAGTGTGCACTAACTCTCGTTGAAGGCACAGCTAAAACCAGCTGTAAAAACAGCTTTTCAGCGCTCTGAACAGCGCACCGTTACAAGCAGTTACCTTATTTTTTTGCTCAATGAAAGGCAAATAATAATAAGAAAAAAAGAGGAAATCGACCCCACTGCCGCGCCATGACACCAACACCGATGAAATCGAGAGGTTCTCCTTGAAGAGCTTGCTCATTCAGAAGACACTGCTTGCGGACAAGAGCATACATGAAACGCTCGGCTCCAAAGCGAAAAGCTGAGGATGCAATGCACCTGCTGCTCATTATAAATCTGCAAATCATCGCTTGCCAATGTTCATTGGCTCGTTTAGTTACACTTGAAGTAGATTGGCCACTCTAACGAGATTCCTATTCGTCTGTCACAACTTGCGTCGAGAGATACCGACTGATAGGGAACTCAGGAAAAAAGACATAACACACCTTAACATTGACGAAAAAAAAACAACCAAAAAACAGGGAGTATAAATGCTGAACAATGAGGGAGCCGATGAGATAATAGGACACATGTATGACTAAATAAACAGACTGAGGTCTAGGTCTAGGTCTAGGTCACAGGACAGAACCAAATACACAATGAAGTAGGGAACACAGAACATGCATGTGACACTATCATTGTTGTTCATTAAAAATGTCTTGTGATAAACTGAAGAATGTTTTGTGTCTTTGTTTTGTTTCTCTTCAGGCTGAATAATAACAGTATTACAGCAGAAGGTTGTGCTGCTCTGACTTCAGCGTTTAATTCAAACCCTTCAAACCTGATAGAGCTGGATCTGAGTGAGAATAAACTAGGAAACTCTGGAATAAAGAAGATCTGTGTTCTGTTAAAAGAAAATACACAATGCAGATTGGAGAGACTGAAGTGTGTATTAACATTCATCTACATTTCTGCATGTTATATTTAAATTTGATTTATACATGTCCATTTGATTAGATTCTCATGAAAATGACAAAACATTGGTGTTGAAATTTACATTTTTACAGATTCTCCACAACAACATTTTCTTTTTTAAATATTTACATTTTTGGTGATTTGTGAATTGGTGATATTATTGTATTTCAATGCTGACATGTCTTTCACTGTATACACATGTATCTTAGCTTAGAAAATGAAATAATTTTTCATGTTTATTATGTATAAAACACAGTATTTTTATGTACTCTCTCAAAGAAATAATCAAATTATTTTCCAAAGTAAACATTGCAGCTCTGTTTACAAAAAAGTAAAATTTTAATTATTGTAAAGCAATCAATGACCAAACACTGGCCAAAACACACATTCTTAGTGATCACTAAATATAAGTATTAATTCTCTGTCCCGTTCATCATTTTAGGCTGCGTAAGTGTGGTCTAACAGAGGAAAGCTGTTCAGCTCTCGCTACAGTCCTGAGATCAAACTCCAGTCTGAAAGAGCTTGACATCAGCAACAATAATCTGCAGGATTCAGGAGTGAAGAAACTCCAGAACGGATTAGAAAATACAAACTGTACACTGGAGAAACTCAGGTAAAAGTGTTAAATTGATCACATAACTGTTTTTAAATTCCCTCTATAGTAAATAGTTTTATCCTTTAAAACTCATCTTTCATTATCAAAGGTATTTGTTTATCAAAGGTAAAATGTTGTTATTTTTCTTGTGACATTCATTTCTTCATGCCTTAAAATAGCTTGAATGTAATTCTACACCCTTGCCTCATTTACTATACATGGATTCATGAATATGCAAATTAGTCCCGCTTCCACTCTGTGACACAAGCTGAGACCTACCTGATTCACTTGGTCAACTTTACTGTAGTAAATGTGACACAATGGCAAGTGGAAATACTGGTTTAATTAATCCATATACTTTTTATCGAGAAACTGATTCAGAAGAAAAGGAAGACCAAATTACATAGGGTCATCTACTAGTTGATGTATCAGAATGGTAATGTGTTTTATGTATCGCTCTCTCTGCAATGTCGGTCACATAACAGTAATTGCTATGATAAGCCTTTGGCTTGAATACGTTATCAAACAGCTAATAATGTGTTGTTAATGTTACACAAACCATGTTCCCATTCACCATCTCAGAGTTAGACAGCTTCCTTCTTAAAATCAGCATCATAACAAACGCTTTGAATACCATAGAAAGTCAGTGGAGAAAGGCATGAAGTTCATCATAAACTGTAGTTTTAAAGGGAAAACACTCAGCAGTGGTGTCAAAGCATATTAAAAACACCACACTGAAATATAAACATTAAAAACTTGATTTTCACCACAAGAGGTCTTTAGGTTCTTTTGAAGTTCCCACAAACTTACTTAACCTGGAGGGAAACAGCTTCCACTATAAATTGCTGTAGGCCATTTATGTTTAAATGATTTGTCTGTGTGTGGACATTGCTTATTTTAAACGCATATGTGTGAATAGGCCTGTAGCACAGAGCCAAATTCTAAATCTATACAGGTTAACTCTGAGGATAGTTCAAGCAAACTCTGACAGGTTAACCTTGAGGATAGTTCAAGCAAACTCTTTTTTTTTTTTTTTTCTCAAGAAGGTGGAATGTTTTATAGTGGTTGTATGCTGTGTTCAGACCAATGTTTCCAATGAGAACAGACGCACAAGGTGTGGGGAAATTATTGCAGTGCTCTGGTTAACCACCATAGAGTTTGTGTCGCTATAGAGTTAGAATCGATGAATGTGGTTTACAGGTTCCATAGAAAAAGAATGATGTGGTTGTGTGTGAGCGGTAGAGATCCGATCATCCGAATCAGTCTCTTTAGGCATACTGTCATATTTTCAGACCAAGTAGCTCAATATGAGAGGCAACATAAAATGCAAAGACATGTGAAATAAAACTTCTTCATGTTTTAAAGAAGATGGCTTGATTGCTGGGAATAATGTGTGATGAGCACAGCAAAGTAACAAAACTTAGAGAATTTACAATTACACATGCACCACAGGTGTAGTAGTGGGCAAACTCAAAATACATACAAAAGTCCATAAGACGACATTGATGAACACAGACCCAGGACACATGTTACACATTCAACATTAAAGTGTATTGAAAGCTCTCTATTTTTTAAAACATTTATTAGGCTTCAAAAAATATAACAACTTTTAATTTAAGTGAACTTAAAACAATCATTACATAAACCCATAATAAATATCATATTTACCTGTGCCCTGTGAAATATACAGAAATTGAATAAAGTTATCTAACAGTCTGCACTGCATAAATTATAAATGAAATAGATTAATCCTTATTAAAGCTACAAAAGTTCTTTAATCAAGAGCAGTGAGTCATTTTCACTGTTACCTTTGTTCTTTGCTTAACTTTAATGACACACAGCATTAGTGGCTGCTGTCACTTTAAGATCTGCCGATGCGCCTCATTCTCTTACAACCTTTATGTTTATTTAACTCATTTAAGACTGCTCTTATATAAATTAATTGGAGTTAATTAAAATAAATTAATGGTTCAGACTTAAGTTTTATTTGATGATTTCTACATTCAGAAAGTTTACTTTCTTGGAGTAGATAAACTAAAAATGGAGTTCATACGTATATCTGACTGCTTGTATTCATTGCCAAAAATGTAGCCACGTGCAGTAATATTGAAAATTGAGGATGCAGTGCATCGTGATATTGAATCGAATCGTTGACATGATAATCATAATCGATTCGAATCATGAGACCAATGAAGATTCACACCCCTATTTATAATACACTTGTGTTTATATTGTGTAATAACTGTATTCATGTTTATGTCTTTTCTGTAGACTTTCAGACTGCAGTATCACAGAAGAAGGTTATAAAGCTCTGGCTTCAGCTCTGAGATCAAACCCTTCACACCTGATAGAGCTGGATCTCACAGGAAATGATCCTGGACAATCAGGAGTGAAGGAGCTCGATGGTTTACTAAAGGATGACCGCTGTACATTAAAGACCATGAGGTGATTTAGAAACTTTACTTTGTAAAATTAACGGCTCTCCAACAATACTGCAATGTCAATAATCAATAAAACATCATATATAATATGCTAGATCAACGCATAAATGCATTGTATTAACAGCATTTCAAACAATTGGGAATACATGTACCGCACAAAACTTTTAAATTGTTTGTTCCAAAAAAATTATGTGTGTGGACCAACAGCATGTTCACAATTGTAAAATTAACTAATCTAACACTCTTCTACTTCCTCAAGGTTTTTGAAAAGTCATTCTGCACAGGAAGCATGTGGGTATCTCACTAAAGTTCTGGGTAAAAGTCCATTAATAATGACAGAACTGGATCTGAGTAAAGATACATTAGGAGATCTGGATGGAGAGAAGCTCTCTGCTCTTTTGATGGACTCTCATAGCAAAGTGGAGAAAATAAAGTGAGTCAATGTGATCTTATTCATTATAACCACTGTTTGTTCTGTATTATAAAAGACTCATTCACATATGTGAGCAGATATGAAGAGCTGTTAATCTGATGTGTGTTGAATATGTGCTGAATAATAAATAACAATGTTTTTGTGTTCAGGCTGAATAATTCTGAGCAGACAGAGAAAAGCTGTTCAGTTCTAGCTACTGTTCTCTCCTCTAAAACCATACTGAAAGAGCTGAACCTGAACAACAGCCGTCTGCTGGACTCCGGAGTCAAAGAGATCTGTGAGGGACTGAAGAATCCTGTGTGTGAGCTGAAGATACTCAAGTGAGTTAATTTAACCATCAGCTACTTTCAACACCACGGAAATCACAGGAATATGATGCATTTGATAACATTTTGTATTATTTGTAGGCTCAGTAAGTGTGATCTAACAGAGGAAAGCTGTTCAGCTGTGGCTTCAGTTCTTTCTTCAAACAGCAACCTGAAGGATCTTGACCTGAGCAATAATAATCTGCAGGATTCAGGAGTGAAGCTGCTCTCTGATGGACTGAAGGAGAATTGTAAACTGGAGAGACTCAGGTTAGTTGATGACTAATATATTAAAGGTCTTTGGGCCTGTTGTTTGCTTCCATATTTAGCTATCCTTTTTGTATGGATTAATATTGTTCAGGACATTTGTGGAGTAACTGATTATTCTGTCCTAGACTTTCAGACTGCAGTATCTCAGAAGAAGGTTATAAAGCTCTGACTTCAGCTCTGAGATCAAACCCTTCACACCTGATAGAGCTGGATCTCAGAGGAAATGATCCTGGACAATCAGGAGTGAAGGAGCTCAGTGATTTACTACAGGATCAGAAGTGTTCACTGAAAACACTGAGGTAAGTGCTATTAAAATAATAACGTTCAATAGTCCTAAAAGCATTTTAGGTGGACGAGAATTTTACTGTCAAAAAACAATTATAAAAGCAATGAAATGACTGAAGTCTTTTTCACAACATTGTGAGCATATATTACTATAGCAGGTTAGTTAGGGATGTGCGCTTCGACTAATTTGACAGTCATTTAAATGGAAGTTTTGTTACCGACTCGACTAGTCTAAAGTAAGAAACCCCCTAAAGACTTGTGCGTACATATGATCCATTTGAAACAATGAATCAAACAGTCGAATCCCATAATTAATGCTGCTAAAAAAGGTCATAAATATGCAGTACGCTTGCCTTGTGTTATGACCTGTACCTAAATCTAGTCAACAAAATGTTGTCTTTCATATTTCGCCTGACTGTAACGTTGTGAACGCACCGGAGAAATGCACATTTATTAGGCTACATAGTTTTTTTGTTTTGGATGGTTTTGTTTAGAACCAGCTTTCTGAATTTTTAAATTTTTTTTTAAACAGGTGAGGGAAGAAGGCAAGGGGTTCATGATGATCTCCAGTTCAGACCTTATGTTGTGATTGCTAGCCTATATTTACTTTAAATCCAGGAAATTTGTTAATGAAAAAATTATTAAAATTAAGATACAATTGATACAAAACGAAATTCGTTTTAAAGAAAGGATTTGTACTTTCTGTTTTGAGGTCTCTGTGAATGTTTGAAAGTATTTTAGGGCTTAGAGCGCGCGCGTCGATAATGGAGAACTGTCACGTAATATTGTTTTTTTCCTCATAAATGCGAACACGAAAAATAAAAGACAAAAGACTTTTAATTAAAACTTACTCCGAAATTGTGTCCTCGGCGGAATTCGCTCTTCAATATGCTGCCGTTCGTAGTCTGAGGTACAATCTTCCTCTGAGAAAACAACTCGGTATCGTGCATTCTTCCTCGCTGTCCAGAATCATCTGAAGGGCGTCTTTATTACCGGAGAAGCGTGCCATACTCAAAACGCGATGAACTATCAGTAAGTCTGATAGAAACTGTGTTTTTATGGCATTGATCGGGGGGGGCGTATGCGATGCATACTAGATCACCTAAACTATTTACATGTGAATCGCGCCGGGGGCGGTGCGCCCGCAGCTGATTATAGAGATAATTAGGCAGAAGGAAAAAACGTTACCTCTCCTTGCTTTCAAACGGATTACATGAGTTGAAAACATTTGTGTTTTATATAAATTACTTCATTTAAAAGAAGAGATTTCAAGCTTCATAAAGACATAACTCACATGCCTGTGTGAGAAGTATTCGCTGAGTTATGATTTATTTTCGGACGCGTTTCGGAATGGACTTCACTGGCAGAGAGAAGGCAGAACTCGCTTCGTGTTTATTTTTCTTTATTTGGCAATAAGCACAACACTTTGTTTTTATTGTGAGTATACACAACAATAATACACATTTAACAGAATCGATTGATGTATGAAACTCCTATGGAAAATCAAAGTCAACAGAGTATTTATGAGTTTGTTTTACACTGATAAAAAAAAAGCGAGCTGGTATCAGGGGGTTAACAAAGTGAAGCAATCAAGAAAACAGAGTTTGCTTCTACCTAGTAACAGAAGGCTTTGCCTATGAAGAACCAATCAAATTGTAGGGAAATTATGTGTAACAAGGTTCGTTGTTATGGGAAGGAGGCGGGAACCGGCGAACATTCAAATATTTTAATAAATAAATAAACCAATACAAAAAACGAAAGTAAAGCCAGCAGCCCCTCACAGACGACTGCTGCCACACAAAACAGGAACAAAACATCACATAAAACTCACGCCTGTTCCACTCTCCACTGTCGTCGCTCCTCCTTTATGCTTCCGCTCCTCCGTGAGAGATACGAGACCGGTGCGTTGCGCAGGTGTCGCTCATCAGTAATCACGCCACCGGCCTCGTGCCCCTCTCTCACGGCCCTCGGCCTCTTTTTGCTGGTGGGATTCTCTCTGAAATTTATCTGAGAACTCTCACGGCTGTGATTAAAGCATATTCAAAGGCATTTTCTGGAGTCAGTCTGTTTATTATTGCTGCACAGCAAACAGAAAAGTTAGAGTTAGAAGACTAGGCTGAAGTCGACGGTAGACTCGCTAAGTCATAGTTATGTAGACTAGGCTGAATTCGACGGTAGACTCGCTAGGTCATAGTTAGGTAAATCGGCTGAAGTCGACAGTAGACTTGCAAAAAAATAAAGTGCAATAGGCATTAATTAGTAGTAGGCTAGATAGCAGCATGTTGAAATGATGTGCCAAATTGCGTTTTTTATTACAATGATAAAATTGTACAGTAGCCTAGTCAGATAAGGTCAGGTTTGCCGGTGTGCGTTTTATTTGGGCTATTTATTTACTGTGCGCCCTGTGCGCCGATCGGAGACGGAGTTCACTGCTGATATTCTGGGGATACAACATAGCCAAAAGGCTATATTAGAAGGGACTTTAGCCTTTAAATATCTTTGCTTCATTGAATCAGTATCCTTTCTAGAACAGGCAAGAGCTTTCTAGCCTCGCGGCTCGTGTCAGCAGCGCCTTGCATCGCCCATAGACCTTAAAACAATCAGCAGATGGCGGGCGGGTGCGGCTTTGAAAATTGGTCAAATAACGTTGGTTCGGATGGATGGCGGACGGATGATGAGTTTTGTGATGCGGTTGCGCATGAAAAAATAGCCCATCCGCGCATCTCTAACAAGAGCCACTGAAATCATGTCACTCTGGCAGTTTGATACTCGCGCCGAACCATTGTTCAGAACAAAAGATTCGTAAAGGTTTTAAGCTTCATGAAGCAGTGTTTTTAAATTGCCATCACTATTTCATATACTGTTAACTTGGATATGAAAACAGTTAAAGTGATATAAGCATTACACTTTAAATGGCGTTCACCATATTTAGCGGTATGTTTTCATTAGCAATGCTAAATGTGTGTGTTTTATTCAAATGCTCGTTGTGTTTGAGTCACGCTAAAAGAACAATCAATACAGTTAAACTAGCATCATGTTTATAGTCTGGCGAGTATTTACTATGCATAACCTGAGTGTTATGTAGTTGTGTGTATGCTTCTGCAAATGTTCTATCGTTTGTATCTCTGAACAGGGGTTATTGTGGGTCGGAATGGTCCGGCACCTCAGATAGATCAATAAATAAATAGATTCATTAATATCAATGATGGCGCAATGGTAGACTATTGTTAAAAAAAATAATGTTGCGTGCACCGTCAAATTGCAGCCAGCCTGGTGCTCCTTCTGAAGGAGTCCTTCCGCATCAAATCAAAACGTAATATCACCCCCTGGCCCACCTTCACAAACACGCTTCCCTATGTTATGTTCTCAGTCACGGTTCTCCTGTCTGATTTGAGTGCATCTACGTCGGTTCACGCATGCAGACAAAGTCCTTCTTCCCTCCCCGCTGAACGCCAGCGATTACTAATGCGTGAAATGCACTCATGGTGGTTGAGCACGGTAAAGTTAGTTTTAGGTTCGATATTCGCCGGACATTTGTTTTCCTTTTCCACTGTTCTATAGGGTCGGCAGTCTTACAAAGATATCAATAGCAGGATTCGTTTTAACATTATTTAACCATTGTATATCGACTAAGACTGACAGACAAGAACGGTTTGACCTAAAAATATCAAAATTGAAACTACTGCGGAAAAAAAGACACCTACATATTGGATGCCCTTGAGGTAAGCTAAAACATACCAAAAATTTATTTCAAAGTGAACTATCCCTTTAACGGGAGTCTTCAGAACAGGCTCGTCCTAGCCATCATCTGACATGACAGTGCGTAGAGTTAAGAGCCTATAATGTGAATGACTTGTTATTTTATTTGAGCTTTCTTTTTTTTGTGCAAAAAATACAGTGCAATAGGCATTAATTAGTAGTAGGCTAAATATCAGCATGTTGAAATTATGTGCCAAATTGCGTTTTTTATTACAATGATAAAATTGTACAGTAGCCTAGTCAGGTGAGGTCAGGTTTGCCGATGTGTGTTTTATTTAGGCTATTTATTTACTGTGCGCCCTGTGCGCCGATCGGAGACGGAGTTCACTGCTGATATTCTGGGGATACAACATAGCCAGTAGGCTATACTAGAAGGGACTTTAGCCTTTAAATATCTTTACTTCATTAAATCAGTATCCTTTCTAGAACAGGCAAGAGCCTTCTAGCCTCGCAGCTCGCATCAGCAGCACCTTGCATCGCCCATAGACTTTAAAACAATCAGCAGATGGTGGGCAGGTGCGTCTTTGAAAATTGGTCAAAAAACGTTGGCGATGGCGGACGGATGATGAGTTTTGTGACGTGGTTGCACATGAAATAATAGCCCATCTGCGCATCTCTAAAAAGAGCCACGGAAATCCTGTCACTCTGGCAGTTTGATACTCGCTCCGAACCATTGATTCAGAACAAAAGATTCATAAAGGTTTTGAAGCTTCATGAAGCAGTGTTTTTAAATTGCCATCACTATTTCATATACTGTTAACTTGGATATGAAAACAGTTAAAGTGATATAACCATTACACTTTAAATGGCGTTCACCATATTTAATGTGAATGTTAAATGTGTGTGTTTTATTCAAATGCTTGTTGTGTTTGAGTCACGATAAAATAAAAATCAATACAGTTAAATGTAGCACCATGTTTATAGTCTGGCAAGTATTTACTATGCATAACCTGATTGTTATGTAGTTGTGTGTATGCAGAAGCAAATGTTCTATCGTTTGTATCTCTGTGAACAGGGGTTATTGTGGGCCGGAACGGTCAGATAGATAATAAATAAATAGATTTATTAATTCAATGATAGCGCAATGGTAGACTATGTTAAAAATAAATGTTGCGTGCACTGTCAAATTGCAGCCAGCCTGGTGCTCCTTCTGAAGGAGTCCTTCCGCATCAAATCAAAACGTAATATCAACCCCTGGCCCACCTTCACAAACGCTTCCCTACATTATGTTCTCAGTCACGATTCTCCTGTCTGATTTGAGTGCATCTACGTCGGTTCACGCATGCAGACAAAGTCCTTCTTCCCTCCCCGCTGAATGCCAGCGATTACTAATGCGTGAAATGCACTCACAGTGGTTGAGCACAGTAAATTTAGTTTTAGGTTCGATATTCGCCGGACATTTGTTTTCCCTTTCCACTGCTCTATAGGGTCGGCAGTCTTACAAAGATATCAATAGCAGGATTCGTTTGAACATTATTTAACCATTGTATATCGCCATTAAATATTCATTCAAAATCACCTACGTGCGTTAATGCTTGCGTATTTATACCTGAGAATGCTTTGACGCGTTTCCACAGCGAATGATGAAGGGAACGTCTGCCAATTACACCAACTGCGGTAAACAGCCTATAATTTGTATTATTTAATATTACTTTTAACATTTAAAAACAGATGTCTTCAAATTCCAAAGCTTGTAGAAGGTTCCTATTGGTAATACTGACTTAGGCTACAGCTTTCCTGGTAGCCGTGAGTAAATTAACTTGTCTCAGAAAATGATTCATAAAACATATAAATAATAAGTTGAGCCTATGTTTATTTTCTTCACTGAAACAGACGAAAATGAAAAGACTATCAGTTAAAGTTCAGCTTTAGGAGGAAAAGAAATAGGGCAGGATAAGGAGACTCAGAGAAAAAGAAAGATGGAGATGAGGAGAGGAGAGAGCAGGTATTGACAAATAATCTAATGCCCACTGACATGGTTTTAAAGCTATTTCTTATCGCAGATCTATTCCGCCAAGACCAAATACATTAACATTGCCATATCCATTACCATGCCAATCTCTATTACCATTAGGGATGCAACGATTATAGATTTTCTTGGTACGATTATAGTCTGAGGAATAATCACGGTTTCACGATTATCATGATTATTATGCATTCATTCATTTTACAGCAATGTATAAAATCACATGAACACTTTTAGATTTTAAAGTGTTATTTATTGCTGCCTTTTGAAATAGTACAGCACAAAATAATAATAAGTCCATCTCTCACTTTGGAATTATAGAAAGTTTACCTCTGCTCTGTAAACATCCATGTCAATATTAGGGGAATAAACTGAACTGTTATTGTCATCAACTATGATTAACTTTTATTATTACGTATTCATTTTAATAAAATGTTTAATAATTAATCTAATTTTACATGTGGGAATCGGCCTGAGAAAATCATGTCTATTATATTTTGGTTTGTTTGTTTGAAGTTTTAGTAAAAATGATAGAAAGAGATTGAGAACATCTCTCATGCAGGGCTGGCGCCACGAAGGCATTGCCCCTCTCACTTTGCCCCCTCAACCCCCGTAACGCGATTGATTTGAACCCATTGACGCATACGATCACAAAATGTTCAATGAATCTCTGATAAATTCAAACGTGCTTTCGCGCGTGGTTGGCACTGAGCCAGAGACAGCGCGCTCATGCTTATCACATATCGCTACTATTCAGTGTTTTCAAAGACATAATGTTTATTTGAGGTTTCAGATATTTAAATAGACTAAGTACTATAGGCCTATATAAAAAAGACATTTATAGTTTTTACACTGATGTCTAGTTATGACACTGAAATTCGAGCGTGTCTTTGCGTCATTACGTCACATCTGACGTAACACATCTGATTCATAGCATTTTCTCACAGCACTTGATATAATTAAACTTATCAATTTGATGGCGGATCCAGAAAGGTTCAAACGACAATCACCAGGAGATTCACCCGCTGTAAAACGCGAAAGACTTCGGACTTCGGAGAAAAAAAGAGACTGACACCGGCTCATGCGAAAACAAGGATAATATCGGAAGAGCATTAGTCACGCAATGCTGATGTTGTTAACATTAACAATTTGAGAACAAAGTATAATTTGCATGGTTTGACGAGATATGATAATCGTTAGATTTAATCGGCGCGATTTACTGCAATGCTTTTTTCCACTTAGTTGGCCAGAACAAAAGTGGATGATACTTACTTGTTCAGATTACATTTTCCGGTGAAAACTCTTATGTTGGTCATAGTTCCAAAAAATTGAATCTGTGATTGCGAATGCCAGGATCCACACCGGCGCGGCGACTGACAGCCGCACATTCTCCTCAACTAAAAATGATAGAAAGAGATTGAGAACATCTCTCATGCAGGGCTGGCGCCACGAAGGCATTGCCCCTCTCACTTTGCCCCCTCCACCCCCGTAACGCGATTGATTTGAACCCATTGATGCATACGATCACAAAATGTTCAATGAGTCTCTGATAAATTCAAAAGTGCTTTCGCTCATTGGTTGGCACTGAGCCAGAGACGGACGCGCTCATGCTTTTCACATATCGCTACTATTCAGTGTTCTCAAACACATAATGTTTATTTGAGGTTTCAGATATTTAAATAGACATTTAAATTAAGTACTATAGGCCTATATAAAAAAGCATTTATAGTTTTTACACTGATGCTAGTTATGACACTGAAATTCGAGCATGTCTTTGCGTCATTACGTCACATCTGTACACATAAAGAAGAGTCTCGGCTAGTAGGCTGTGTTGCGTGTGAGGATGTTGGAGGTGGAGATTTATAGCCTTTTCTCACAGCACTTGATATAATTAAACTTATCAATTTGATGGCGGATCCAGAAAGGTTCAAACGACAATCACCAGTGACAACTGGAGATTTAGCCATTGTAAAACGCGAAAGACTTCGGAGAAAAAGAGAGACCTCAACCGGCTCATGCGGAAACAAGGATAAATTTCGGAAGGGCATTAAATGTAGTCACGCAATGCTGATGTTGTTAACATTAACAATTTGAGAACAAAGTATAATTTGCACGGTTTGACGTGATATGATAATCGTTAGATTTAATCGGCAAGATTTACTGCAATGCTTTATTCCCCTTAGTTGGTCAGAACAAAAGTGGATGTTACTTGTTCAGACGACATTTCCCGGTGAAAATTCTTATGTTGGTCATACTTCCAAAAAGTATAATCTGTGATTGCGAATGCCAGGATCCACACCGGCGTGGCGACTGACAGCCGCACATTCTCCTCAAAACATTGGATTTATCCGCGCTGTGCCAAGCCGAGGCACAACCCACGTAAAGCTGATAATTCCGCAAATAACTCCAATTGCAGATTTCGAACAGAGATGGTGACAAAGAGGAAAAACTGCAGACTGCAGCTTTAACTTTTTTTGCACATAGCACTGGTGCTACAGAGGTTGAAAGTTTTGTTGCACAGGCCACACAATTGTAGCACAACACAATTGTAGCACAAGTATAAAACTTCCTTTACCGTCTATGAAACCAACCACAAGCAGTGACTTAAACAGGGATGGGACTGACAAAGGACATTATGTTCTGTACAGTGCACACAAAATACAAACCAAAAAGGTTTTTAGACAAACATTTCTAAATTTGCCAAAAATGTTCTTTCTTTTGTTGACCTTATACAGTAAGTTATTTTAAGAATGTGGGTAACCAACAGTTGCTGGTCCCCGGTGAGTTCCATAGTAGGGAGGAAAATACTTGGGAAGTCAGTGGGGTCCAACAAAAAACAAACTACTTGATTGCTTTTGCATCCTGAAGCTCGACACCCAATCATTCTCTTACCATTGCTGATGTCGCTCTCTCTCTTTCTTATTGAGGTTTTGGTTTTAAAGGTAGCTGATGATAAATAAAATGCAGCACATTTCTGTTGCTTTTAGGAATGTGAACTCCACTGAATATCCATGAGGCACAAGAATTAATTTCCAGGGCACATTTTGTGAATGGAACATGAAAGCTCTTAAGATAACAATCTGATTGCTTAAGACGCATGAATAGATTGAGTGTAAATTTCATCCATCTATAGAATAATTAGTTTTTCTACATGCAGAAAATGCATATTATCGGTTTCTCTAGATACCCAACTAATAAAAACCAAATTTAAAAAAAATCATAATTTTATAATTAATTTTTTTTACTACATTTATGATCAAATTTTGGAGTCTTTCTGACCAATAATTAATTATAATTCATTAATCAATCCACACATTAATACAGTCAGAAGTGGCTTATCTGTGCATCGGATAAAGTATTCAGCTCTAATGTGATCTCTCATATTTTGTATTCAGAGTATTGTGCAGTAATGAAGTAACTTAAACCATAATGTGAAATTAATTTATAGTTTTATTTTCTGTAGACTTTCAGACTGCAGTATCACAGAAGAAGGTTATAAAGCTCTGGCTTCAGCTCTGAGATCAAACCCTTCACACCTGATACGATTGCGAATGCCAGGATCCACACCGGCGCGGCGACTGACAGCCGCACATTCTCCTCAAAACATTGGATTCATCCACGCTGTGCCGAGCCGAGACACAACCCACGTAAAGCTGATAATTCCGCAAAAAACTCCAATTGCAGATTTCGAACAGAGATGGTGACAAAGAGGAAAAACTGCGGACTGCAGCTTTAACTTTTTTTGCACATAGCACTGGTGCTACGAGGTTGAAAGTTTTGTTGCAAGGCCACACAATTGTAGCACAAGTATAAAACGTCCTTTACCATCTATGAAACCAACCACAAGCAGTGACTTAAACAGGCATGGGACTGACAAAGGACATTACAGTGCACACAAAATACAAACCTTAACAAGAAAGGTTTTTAGACAAACATTGTCTTAATTTGCCAAAAGTGTTCTTTCTTTTGTTGACCTTATTTTGACCTTATTTTTTTGAAGTTATTTTGAAGAATGTGGGAAACCAAACAGTTGCTGGTCCCTGATAAGTTCCATAGTAGGGAGGAAAATACTATGGAAGTCAGTGGGGTCCAAGAAAAAACAAACTACTTGATTGCTTTTGCATCCTGAAGCTCGACACCCAATCATTCTCTTACCATTGCTGATGTCGCTCTCTCTCTTTCTTATTGAGGTTATGATTTTAAAGGTAGCTGATGATAAATAAAACGCAGCACATTTCTGTTGCTTTTAGGAATGTGCACTGAATATCCATGAGGCACAAGAATTAATTTCCAGGGCACATTTTGTGAATGGAACATGAAAGCTCTTAAGATAACAATCTGATTGCTTGAGACACATGAATAGATTGAGTGTAAATTTCATCCATCTGCAGAATAATTAGTAATGCATATTATCGGTTTCTCTAGATACCCAACTAATAAAAACCAAATTTAACAACAAAACAAAATCATAACTTTACAATAAATTTTTTGACCAATAATTAATTATAATTCATTAATCAATCCACACATTAATAGTCAGATGTGGCTTAGCTGTGCATCTGATAAAGTATTCAGCTCTAATGTGATCTCTCATTTTGTATTCAGAGTATTGTGCAGTAATGAAGTAACTGAAACCATTATGTGAAATTAATTTATAGTTTTATTTTCTGTAGACTTTCAGACTGCAGTATCACAGAAGAAGGTTATAAAGCTCTGGCTTCAGCTCTGAGATCAAACCCTTCACACCTGATAGAGCTGGATCTCACAGGAAATGATCCTGGACAATCAGGAGTGAAGGAGCTCAGTGATTTACTACAGGATGAACACTGTAAATTAAAGACCAGGTGATTAATGTCTTAAAATATTTCAAAATAAGCCACAAATGTGATATCTGCTATATGAAACTAAGGGGACTGGTAATTGGAGAGGAATTGCAATTAAAGGTAAAGGGATTTACAGCATACCTATTACTGAAATTCAACAGTCACACAACTATATTTTGTGACATGAACCTTGTGACAAAACATAATTACATAATTTT
>FLSR01000117.1:51445-66580 GCA_900092035.1 Leuciscus waleckii | reverse complement strand
ACACTCAGCAAAGAGGGCTTTAGTAAGGTGCGACACACACTCACACTCACGCACACACACGCACTCACACACACACACACGCACACACACTCACACACACTCACACACACACACACACACTCACCTGGATAGGAAGACACTTGTTTTCCCAGATAGGCCGGAAGCCACTCATAGAATGCGATATTCTGAAGGAAGACAAAACACATACACCTTAAATCCTAAAATCTAGATCAATGTCCCTATATTCATAACCTAGTGTTCAGAGGAAATGTGAAGTGAAGGATAATGCGTACATCCCTCCAAATTGGCAGCTGTGCTGTTACATGAAGTGAGTCAGTAATTGAGGACTATTTGCTTTACCTGTAATGTGGCAATAACCCTCTTTCGGGCATTTTGGAAAAGCTCTTCGTCTGACCAAGAGGGGTGTTCCTTGTACAGTTTGGAGGCCAGGTAATTATGGTAACGAAACCAAATAATTCCCTCAGTGACCGAAAAGATGTTCTCATTGGCCCAGCATTCCCGAACTCTGAGAACACACAAAACGTGCACTTGAAAACCACAACATGCAACATTTTCAAGAGCTTCTTGCAATGCACTTAAGACATTTGAGTAATAAAATAACACTTTATTAAAGGGTATTCATAACAGACTAAAAATAAGTAATAAAACCATACAATATTGTGAAAATACAGTAATCAAATAAAACATCTAAAGGGGTTTAAGTCACTCCGCCCTGTATCACATACTTTATTGCGTGGAGGAAACTATGGTTTACCATGGTGCATTTTTGTAAGGAATGTTACAAGAAAGCATGCCGAGAAAATAGTTGATATTTCAAGTCTTACCAAACCAAAATTTCCTGATTAGCCATGCAACTACTGGTTGTGTGGTGATAAATCAATGTACTACAACTTTAAAAAGTAGCTGTTCCATATCTCACCATAGAGTTCCTGTGAGCCGGGACTTGTACTACTCGGGTCCGGCGCACTCCACATGAGGTAACCGCTGCTACTACGCCTGGGCATGTCCTGTGAGGAGCCTGAACCCAAGAGTCCTTTGGAAAACATTCTCAAGGCATCACACCATGAGCTGGAAGATCCATAGATGGAGCTGCCATCTATCCACGCTGTCACGTGATTCACCTGAAATGAATTATGGGTAGATCAAAAACTCAATAGGCCCATTCCAAATCTCCTACAGTCAATTGTGACTACATGCGAACCTGTGTACGGGGATTGTTGGGACTTTTGCCCGTGCTCGGGTCCCACTCTGCTCTCTGGAACTGGAGCACGACCGGTTGTGAGGAGTTGGACCAAAGACGGGATCTTCTTTTTGGACTTCAATATGCATGAACTCAGGTGGGCAACCAGGTCTACGGGATTCTGAGATCTCAGACCACACATGGTAACCTAATGTAGTAATAAAGAGCATGTGTTAAAGTGGCCATCGCAACCAAATTCTCTTTGACCTTTTCAATACCAAGAAAACATCTTTTGAAAATAAGCTGCAAAAACATCTCATTAAACTCTATAAATGCTTAATTCTTAATAGCACCAGTGCATAGATGTTGTTTTAAGCAATAAAATTAACTTTGTGGAATGTAAAATGTTCTTCTTTAGCAGCCATCGGGCTATATGGTTCTAATTTAAAACCTGTATTCTCAATGATTATTCACTGATAATCTTCCCAACCAGTATGCTGTGAACCTGGGAACCTCTGCAATCAATAGCTACGTTTACACGCACCAAAATGATCTGTATATTATCGGATTGATGGCTCAGTCTGAGTGAAAACCCTAAGTGTAAACAGATAGATCAGAAAGAAATTTAGATTGGATTGAAGTGTAGTGTACAGCGGCGCTGTAACGTGGAGGAAGATTAGGACGAAAAGTCACCATTCATTGTAATTGCATGGAAAAGAGTGACCAGTATAATCTCGTAAATTGCGAGAAAAAAGTCATAATTGTGGGAAAAAAGTCATAATTGTAATATAAACTTGCAATTGCGGAAAAAAAAGTAAATACATAACCTCATAATTGTGAGATATAAACTCGCAATTGTGAGAAAGAAGTCATAATTGTGGGAAAAAAAAACTCGCAATTGCAAGAAAAAAGTCATAATTGTGAAATATAACCTCGTAATTGTGAGAAAAAAGTAAAAACTGTGAGATAAAAAACTTGCAATTGCGAGAAAAGAAGTCTGAATTGTGAGATATAAACCCGTAATTGCGGTAAAATATTTATGAGATAAAAAACGTGCAATTGCGAGAAAAAAAGTCAGAATTGTGAGATACAAATTTTTTTTTGCAATTGCGAGAAAAAAAGTACGAATTGTGGATAAAAAAAATCACCACTGCGAGAAAAGAAGTCTGAATTGTGATATAAAAGAACCCCCAAAAAATACATAATTTGGAGATTTAAAAAAAACATAGCAATTGCGAGAAAAGTCATAATTGTGAAATATAACCTTGTAATTTTGAGAAAAAAGTCAAAATTGTGAGATAAAAAACTTGCAATTGCGAGAAAAGAAGTCTGAATTGTGAGATATAAACCCGTATTGCGTTAAAATATTTATGAGATAAAAAATGTGCAATTGCAATTGTGAGAAAAAAAGTACGAATTGTGAGATAAAAAAAATCACCACTGCGAGAAAAAAGTCAGAATTGTGATATTTAAATAAAAATCGCAATTGCGAGAAAAAAGTCAGAATTGTGAGAAGAAGAAAAATCGCAATTCATGAAAAAGTCAGAATTGTGAGATGACAATTATTATTGTTATTGTGAGTGGCAATTATCTTTTTTTCATTTTTTCATTTCATGTTGGAAACAATCTTCCATACTTTAAGGTAAATTACACTCAGGATGCCTTTACTGAAATGGAATCTTACTGAAAAAAATTAAAGAGCTGGCTGTGTCTCAATCAACAGGCTGCACCTAGTTTAAATGAAGGAAGACACTTACCGAAGGCCAGGGAGAGAAGAGTTCTGTTCTTGTATGACAGGAGACCGGATTGTCCGCTCATGGCCGTATTGCTTATCTGGCGGGGGTTGGGCAGGTGGGGTTCCTGTCGGGGCAGATAAACTCCATCCGAATACTGCGCCGGCAAGAAACGGACCAGAGCTGCATCTGTAGGGGCAACATCCTGATGTTTAGAAAAAATATGTCTTACATTTTTTTTGTAAAAAGCATAAAAGAAGAATTAATTCACTCACCAGCAGCCCCTCGATCATGATAGGCCAAATTATTGTACCACCCATCATACCTTTGAACTTCCCAGGTAATGGCAGAACTCGCACCTGTTTGGTTCAAGATCAAAGGGAATTTGGCAACACTATAATAACTTACACAAATAAGTAATTACAAACATTATATGATGATTCACAGTACTGCATGTACATTCAAGATGTTCTTTAAAAACACACTTTTTTTTATCTAGGACTTTTTAAAATCTAATTTACACCCCAAAACTTACCAACGTTAAAGTATAGTTATAGTGTAAAATGAAGGAGAAATGTGCATAATTCTGTTCTATTTCTAGGGCAAATAAAAGCTCATGTGACAATGAGACTTTTCTACACTCTTATTTATTGCGAAATAGTTTTTAATTTTTTTTTATTAACCTTTAAGCACAAATCTTACTGCAACACTTCATAGTAAGTTTCACGAATAAGAAAACTGATATTATTATGTTACATAATGTTTAACAAATGTTTAGTCAACGAATAGCTAATGAATATTCAAACTGCTGGAAATGCATGCATTTTCCTATTTAAACAGAGTGACCACTGTTTCTATAATTTTTCTTTATAATAATAATAATAATTTTTATTTTTAACAATACACATTGTTAAATGTGATAGATAGATAGATAGATAGATAGATAGATAGATAGGTATAGCATAGATAGATAGATAGATAGGTATAGCATAGATAGATAGATAGACAGACAGACAGACAGACAGATAGATAGATAGGTATAGACAGACAGACAGACAGATAGATAGACAGATAGATAGGTACAGCATAGATAGACAGACAGACAGACAGACAGATAGATAGATATAGCATAGATAGATAGATAGATAGATAGATAGATAGATAGACTCACCAACAGCTTGACAGAGAACAGACAGTGCTGTTAAAGTCCTCCAGATCACCTCACATAAGCCCATTCTTGCAAACCAATGAAGCACCTCTTCGCCCAAGAGCACTTCACTTCAGACTAGAGAAAACACTAAGTGCTGTGTGTGTAAAAGTAGACCCAGCTTTCCTTAAGAATGACAAAGCATGGACCTCGAAACAAATATTAAGGCAATTAAACAGAAAACACAGGCACACCTGTCTTTAGAGAACAGCAGACTCGCCTGTCAGTAGATCGAATGGCAGTGAAAACAAAAGGAAGAGTCTGAGAGTGACGGAATGAGAGTCCGACCCACATCCACACATGACTGTTTCGCACTGAGTTTACGATGCAGGGCTGGTCATGAGCGGTTGACTCCTTTCTCTGGAAATACCAATCAATGCAAATCAAAGCTGTAATTAGGAAGCGCGATCGTTTAAAAGATGAGCGCAGACCAGACATCTTATTTCCAGGACTCATATTTTCCCGTCTTGTTTTACGGCACTCGTTGCGTCCACAGGTGAGTTGCAGTGCGGCATTGTGGTTGGGTTGAGATTTGTAAATGTCTATTAAGCGGCATCTAATTCTGTCAGACTTGGAGAATAAGAGAATAAATGTATGATAATCTAAGCGGCATAACGGGCTGTTATATGAGTAGCGTTTTCTGTGTTGTAGCCTATAGGCCATATATGTAGCCTATTTTAAGTAATTGTATAGATGTTTTAATGGTGGATCATATTCATAAGTGCGAAAATGTGAGAAGGAGAGTTTGACCCCCGTAATTCATTTAAATCCTCCTGGAAAACATTTGAATTTGGGAGGTGTAAAAAGTAGCCTACATAGAGAGCCTCTCTCTCTTTAATTTTAATTTTATTTAATTGTATTATTATTACAAATTGTTTCAACAGGATTGAACTAGCCTAGGCTATGCCTAATTTTGTTACAAAAAAATTATTTTTAAATTTGTAGAATAAAAAAAACTTGACGTTTAGCGTTCAGAGAATATTCATAAATAACTTTTTTTATAACTTAATTCGAACGTTAGCAAAACATTATTACAACTTGAAATCGCTTGCGAACTGAGCAACACAAGCTGCTCGAGCACATCTGTACGATATTTCAACAAAACATAACCTACATTGCAATAATTTAGCACTTAATTAGTGCTAAACTACAAAAAAAGGGGGTTTATGGTTGTCGATTGCAAATTTCTCTGGAACGGCCAAACTAACGGGTTGCGCGAGACGCACTTCAATAGCGGCGTACAATTTCGATACCCTTGAAAGTCACTGTATAATTCGCTCACTAGACTGTTATCTGCAATCTTCAGGTAACCGAGCCTCTTGCCAACACTGTCCTGCTTTCAGCTTTAGTTCTCGCCTGTGGAGGGAAGATGACTTTCTACGATGGCATTTACCCGTTCTACCCGCTACAAAGAAGCCCGTTCATCATCGACATCAGCCTGCTGGTCGCCATCCTGTTTTCTCGGTTCTGGCTGTCAGTTTCATCTTCATTCTACCAGGAATACGTGGCAAATCGGTGAGTGAGCGAGTTGAATCAATTCTTCTACAGCTTTCCAATAAGGGAAAATGAAAAATTAGAATGTGAGATGATAGAAAGGCGAAGAAATTATTGTTTAAAAGAAATGTAAATGTAATATGATGATGCCATTTCTTTTACATTTTGGCGGTGTGAATGTCAAATTGTTGTAAACTCTGAGGTAAAAGGTGTTTCATTGTACCTTGAATTCACCGGAGTTGTCAAACATAGCCTATCATAGAAGGCTATTAAAGTATTTTTTTCTATTGTATGAAAAATATTGAGATTAATGTTCTATTTTCTAATCTCAAAGTCTATATTAAGACTAAAATTACACTTCTGAGGTATTTTTTGTCAGTTTAGGAACTGAAATATAATGTCCTCTTTTTTCAGAGAATGTTCTGGATGTTCAGGATGATCATTAGTTTATTTATCGGGGGTGTTTTAGTTGGTGAGTATTTCAAGTATTTTGATTAAGTTCATTAAGAAATCTAGTAGTTGTTACTGTGTAGTGGCCTCAAAAACTATTTTCACACTTCCAAGTTAAAGTTATGCTTTACTTCACCAATTTTTCAATGACTTTTAACCAAGGTCAAAGTAATAACCAGAGAAATGTTATGCCATTTGTTATGTAATGCAATGACACTCCCATATTTTTAAGTGTGAGTAGGAATTTAAATATTCAGCTGGAACAATCAACAAATATCCCTTTAAGTCCACTTATTATATAAGATGCAAAACTTGTTGGCCTACATTTTCATTCATGATCTGCTAAACTCCTCTTGTCTGCTTCAGTGTTGAATTTTACCGGAGACTGGGCGGAAGCCAGCGTGAAGGCCAACGCCACCTACAAATCCTTCAGTAACGCAGTGGTGTCCGCTGAGGTGGGACTTCACGTGGGCCTGTACGGAATAAACGTCACACTCAGAGGTGAACAGGACGAGTCCGCGACATTTTTGGTCACTTTTTTGAGCCGCAAAACTCTGACCGGGTCTTTTGACATCTTTTCCAACAGGCGAGCCGGTATCGCAGATAAACGAGACCATTGACTACAACGAGATCTTCAGCTGGTCGAGCAGCGTGGATGAGCAGTACGGCGACGCGCTCGAGAGGGGTCTTCCCAACCCCATCCTTTACATCGCAGAGAAGTTCACACGCAACAGCGCTTGCGGGCTCATCTTCCAGTACAGATACTCAGGCCGCTTCGCCTCAGCCAATCTCTGGTAAACCAACACACAGTCACCACCAATCTCTTACTGTAGTGTAAAGAAACTCCATCCTATTCAACAAATGCAAACAAGCTAAAGAATGGCCTTCTCCCGCAGGACGGCTTTTTGCTGCTGGCTGGTGGCCAATATCCTCTTCTCAATGCCCGTCATCCTCTACGCCGGGTACATGATGATAGCCACGGCTGCTTTCATCTTCTTCTCCATGGCTTCCTTCTCAACTATATACAACGTGCCCCAATGTGACTTCAGTATAGGTGCAGAGTCCTTAAGGACAGACTATAGCCATTCCTTCTGGATCGCTTTGGCAACGGGTAAATGCTCCTAATGGGAAAGCGGGTCACTCTTCGAAAGGTTTTTGACTTGGAAAGCATATAAAATACTTTATAACATGATTACGGTTGATTTTCAGGTTTACTGTGCGCTGTGATTGGTTTGGTGGTGGTGTTACTGGATTGTCTATTCCCTGCGAGGATGAGGGAGGCGTTCAGTGTTGGCGTGGACAACGAGGAAGACGAATGCCATACCGGTGAATGCTACCCAACTCAGGCTTTCTAGAGGGAGTGATCTCCGATGACATCACACCGACGGGGAACGGCTCTTTGCCTCGGCAGATCACTTCAATAACAGTATGTTTTATACACAAATAAATGCATTTTCATTAACATTAGCTGAAACGATTTGGTCGTTATTTACGCACCCTCATTTCAGTTTCTTTCCGTGGAACACAAAATAAGATGTTTTGAAGAATCTTCATCTGCTCTTTTCCATACGACGACTGCATATTACTACTAACACCAAAATTATGTCATTAATTGTTTAAAAATGCACTGTTTTTTTCTGTTGAAATATTTATTGTTTTCTTCTTTCTTTTAACAGAGGCTTTGAGGGGCGGTTTGTTGTCGTCCACAACTACTACTTGAAAACTTGCAGACTGAAACTTTCTGGGAGTTGTTGTATATAAAATTGTTACTGTTTCTATTGTTCTATTCTATTGTTCTACTGCATATACATGTAAATAATGCACAAAAAATTCGAAAATAAAATATTTAAAACAAAAATCAAATTCTACAATGTGTCCATTGCCATTTGTGTTACAGTATGAACTTAGTAAAATGAAATATGCACACATTATTGCAATAACGACATTTGGTGATACCAAGATTGAGTTCATAACCACATGAATGTGGAAGTTTACAGGTAATTTAATTCAAGGTATATTAAACCAGGCTTATCATCATCAACTAGAAACTAAAACCATAAAAACCCATTTTCATTACTTGAAATTAGTGCTGTCAAATTGATTAATCGCTTCTAACATAAAAGTTTGTGTTTATATGATATATGTGTGTATATACAGTACAGGCCAAAAGTTTGGAAACATTACTATTTTTAATGTTTTTGAAAGAAGTTTCTTCTGCTCATCAAGCCCTCATTTATTTGATCAAAAATACAGAAAAAAAAATACAATATTGATATATTATTACAATTTTAAATAATTGGTTATATTAATAATTATACTTTAAATTATCATTTATTTCTGTGATGCAAAGCTGAATTTTCGGATCATTACTCCAGAATCATTCTAATATGATTCATTATCAAAGTTGGAAACAGTTCTGCTGCTTAATATTTTTTCATAACCTGTGATACTTTTTTAGGATACTTTGATAAATAAATAGTAAAAAAAAAAATGTTTTTAAATGTTTTAAAAATAGAAATCTTTTGTAACAACAATATACACTACTGGTCAGTAATTTGGGGTCAGTTGTTTTTTTTTTGTTTAGTTTTTTTGGTTGAAATAAATCAATACTTTTATTCAGCAAGGATGTGTTAAATTGATAAAAAGTGATCGTAAAGATGATTTATATAATTAGAAAATATTTTTATTTTATTTTAAATAAATGCAGTTCTTTTTAACATTTTATTCATCAAATATATTAGGCAGCAGAACTGTTTCCAACACTCATAATAAATCAGAATATTAAAATGATTTCTAAAGGATCATGTGATAGACTGGATGTCACATGTGACACTGAAGACTGGAGTAATGATCCTGAAAATTCAGCTTTGCATCACAGAAATAAATGATAATTTAAAGTATAAAAAATTGAAACCAAATTATTTTAAATTGTAATAATATAGCACAATATTACATTTTTTTTCTGTATTTTTGATCAAATAAATGCAGGCTTGATGAGCAGAAGAAACTTCTTTCAAAAACATTAAAAATAGTAATGTTTCCAAACTTTTGGCCTGTACTGTATATTATTGTATTCATGTATATATTATATATGTGCTGTGTGTGTCTGTGTATATATATATATATATACATCATTTTGTGTTCATATAATGTGTGTGTGTATATATGTTAAATGCGATTAATCGCGATTAATCAATTTGACAGCAATACTTGAAATAAAAAAATGAACTGAAATAAAATAAATCTCTCAAAATATTTTCATTTACTTTAAATTGAAGTAAATAAACTACAACTCAGAAAAACTATACAGATATAAAAAAGCACACAAAATAAAACTAAAAAACAACAAAATTACTAAACCTTTATTAAAATGACCAAAATTAAAATGAAAACAAAATATCTAATTCAAAATATCAACAAAAATTATAATAGTACATCATTGGTACTAAAATAACACTGCTATATGTGTGTGGATTTAATGCTCAGAAGCACTAAAATGACATACCTGAATGTAGATGGGGGTTCATTCATGAGATAAGTCTGACTCATTCATTCTGTTATTTCTAATATCATGCATGAACATGAATGCAGCTCAGGTTTTCTGATTAGCATATCTTTAAGTCTTCAAAATCCGGCATGCTGAACTAGTAATCTACAGAAATGAGTCATTCATAGTGTACAGTACCCATTTATCACAGAGACACCGAGGACAGCCAGAAGAACTGAAATGCAGCCTATTCAGAAAATGTAACAGTAATCTTTGGATTTTAGCATGCTTTAGTCCAATTTTTGAGTTTGTGAAATGAGTATTCTTAATTAAATGTAGTGATAATGTCCTACTTTGTCGATTAAATCATCAGTGTCTGAACTTTAGTACAGTCACTTGGTATTTTTCATTCATAAGTACTTCTAAGTACTTAAAGAATTCAAAAGGGCTGGTAGCACTTTATTTCACAGACCTGTTCCCCATGTACAGTACATACTATGTACTTTTTATAGTAATTACAATAACTGTGTAATAACTAGGTACTAACCCTGAACCTACACCTAACCTTAAACCATGTAGTTACCTTGTTACCCAGTACTTTCTTAGGTAAGTGTACTGTAAGTACACATACTGTAAAATAAAGTGCAACCAAAAGGCTTGAACATATATACAAACTAACAAGTCTGCCATGGAAGACTATGTATAATTGCATTAATAAGCAAGTAACACCCCCCCTTTGATAAAGTAATTATGTGATTATGTGTGCATGTTTGCACTCTTTCTAATGATTTTTACATGCAGTCTGCAGCCACATGAAGCAAGATGAATATTTTTATATAATTACTTTTTTTAAGAGGAGCTGTAAATGTTTTTTTAACGTTGCAGGAAAAGGTCCCAGGTTTATGATCCCTTATATGTACACCGGAGTCTCTTGACCAGTTAACAATCTGAACATGACGGCTGGCATAGTTTTCATGTTAATCTGTTGAGAAAAAGGAAAGACACCTCATTTTAATAGCATTCACGTCATTAACGAACTACGTATAAAAATAATTGAATGCAAAAATGCGAGAAAGGATGATGACTTAAAATAAATGTCAGCTTTTTTTGACTCACTGCAAAAAGCAAGGGGTGTAAAGTACAAATTACTCTTCATAACTGTACAGTACTTGCGTATTGTTTTGAGGAATTTGTACGGTACTACTTGTACTGTAGTCGAAACTGAAAACTGACTCAATCACACTGTCATAACAAAAAAGCACGCATATAATTAGCTCCCTTTTTTTATTCTGTGTTTTTAATGGCTTTTAACATTTTCTTTTAATAATTTAACAACAGTGTTGAAATGATACTTCATAAATCTGCTATTTTAGGCATGTTCCTCATCCACACTTAATACATAATAATAATACATAATGTTTCACACTTTTTCTCAGAAAAACTTTAGTTCCCTGGCCACTTTATTAGGTACACCTGTTCAGCTCCACATTAACACAAATATCCGATCAGCCAATCTCATGGAAGCAACTCAATGCATTTAGACATGATCAAGACGATCTGCTGAAGTTCACACTGAGAATCAGAATGGGGAAGAAAGAAAGATGATTTAAAGGTATAACAATGAATTAGTGATACTAACTTGATGTCATTTTAATTACATAACAGACACAGTCTCCATTTTGAATAGTGTTATTGGCAAATACAAATGTTTTTCATTGTCATTCCAGCCAAGAATAACATCCATTAATGCCACATTTGACTAAAATTAGACTTTTCACAAATATCTCCTTCATTATGAGATATCTGTCCAACTTGTCTGAGTGAGCTTAGTGACGGGTCAACTTTAACCTTTATGGAAGCCCATCAGGCCCTCTCTTGGTTTCTGAGTCAAAGGTCTTGGTTGTTAGGCATATATTTACTTCTAAGTTCCTCTCCATAGACGTCCTGTATGGTCGACTCTAGCGCTTCCCTCCTCAAGCGTCTCTTCTTTGGCCCACGCACCTGTCCTACACCGTGGTGATTTATGACTTGTGTGTTCTTCATATGCCGGATCGGGGCTCAGTTCCCGTCTACGGCGAGGCCCCATGTTCGCCGTGGCAATGGTAAGAACACCTCTCGCAGCAGATGCTAGGGTTCGGTTTAAAAAAAATCTTCTTTTGCGGGGCCCTGGCGCTCGTAATTAGCAGACGGGGCCGCGTTGAAGACTCAGAGCCTGTCAATGGAGCCTGTTAAGTGGGTTCAAAGGGAGAGCGGACTGGCGTATCCTTGAGATCGGAGCTGCCGTTCAGGGGCTTCTGGTTCGGCTCATCTTTGTGGCTTCCCCTCACGTTCCTCCAACCCTTCATTTTTATCACGTATAATTATAATTCGACTTTTCACTCTTCTTAGCCTCCTAATCGGTCAATTATGGTGTAACACAATATTGATTTGTTCCAGGAGAGGCCATTACGGATGCGCGCGCTGGAAATCAGCTATAAGCACTCTAATATGATAAATGTTTTAATCCCAGGTTTCGTTAATGTGCCATCTCAAGCTGCTATTAACTGCCAGATAAATGGTTAAATTAAACTAGTTTGGCTTTTAGACATATGAGCTCCTGGATCGGCTTTCTCGAGGCATTTCGGCTTTGATGTTGAAAAGCACCCTCTGTGTATTATTGCGCGTCGTGAAATTCATCACATTTAACACAGTCTGATAAATCATCACACTTGCTGTGGGATAACAGCCATTAGACAAACGTGGGATCTAAAGCAATCACTCTGTATAAACAAAAAGACAATAGGGTTTCATTTTTCCAGATACACAGGTAAATGTTAGCCTGGTATACCAGACTCTGCTACTTCACTTTGGTTCGTATACAGAGTCTGGCATAGCATAATAGAGAAGTGTTTTCTCTCTCGCGGGGGGGCGCTTGTCTGAAGTTTAAAATCATTGGTTACCCGTAAGCCAATCACATAACGTTTGGTTATGGCGTGTGTTATGCGCATGCTCAGCCGCATCTAACTTCCACTGTAAACACATGTATGATGCAAAAACTAAACCATCGAGCGAAATACCGGAGTGAACATGGCTGTGAACGACTTTTGCAGATTATGTGAAGTAAACCTACGCATCCACGGTACAATCAGCGTCTACGTCACGCCTCTCAGCCCGCCCTCTGTTCGTTGATTGGCCCGGCTGTTTTCAGGCCGGTGGAAAACTGAAAGATAGGCTGCTATCTCAGACTGACTACAGAAGCGAAATGAAATTAGCGGAAGTAGGAAGTCTGACGTAGTCAGGCTATTCATGGCCTTATTTCAGTGAGAATTTTTTTTTGTATTTTCACAAACCACGCATTAAAATGGTAATGACTGTTGTGGAAATGCCATTTTTTGACATTATTGGAATAAAACGGTTGACGTTTTTGTCTTGCAATGGCTAATTGTATAGCTAGCATTGCATATATGCTTTCATTCATTCATTAACCATTTTTAGCCGTATTCAACTCTTGGTGAATCTATGGGCCATCTCTTGCCATACGCGAGACACTATCCATGAATTTTCATGGCGATGATTTTCCGGGGTAAGTCCCCAGGTCTTTTTCTTCACACATCACACATCACATGACTCATAGTCTCAAGCTCTTTACTGCCACTGTCATCTCATTGGTATACAGTATACAATTAATCTAACCATTTTGACTAACCAAATTATGAGTGTGGTGGAAGGATGCTATCATTTGTTAAAAAAGGAAAACAGAAGAGCATCTCTGAACGCACAACACACCGAATCTTGAAGCGGACGGGCTTCAGCAGGAGAAGACACACCGGTGACACAAAAAACAGAAAATTCCCACGGGACACCAAAATTGGACAACAGAAGATAGGAAAAACATGCCTAATCTGATGAGTCTCTTTTTCTGCCGCGACATTCAGATGGAGGGTCAGAATTTGGTGTAAACATGAAAGCATGGATCCATCCTGCCTTGTATCACCGGTTCAGGCTGCTGGTTTAATGTGTGTTGGATATTTTCTTGGCACACTTTGTGCCCCTTAGTACCAACAGAGCATCGTTTAAACACCACAGTCTACCTGAGTATTGTTGCTGACCATGTCCATCTCTTTATGACCACAGTGTATCATCTTCTGATGGATACTTCCAGCAGGATACACACCATGTCTCAAAGCTCAAATCATCTCAATCTGGTTTCTTGAACATGACAATGAGTTCATTATACTGAAACGGCCTCCACAGTCACCAGATCTCAATCCAATAGAGCATATTTGGGATGTGGAGGAATGGGAGATCGGATCATTGATGTGCAGCCGACAAATCCGCAGCAACTGCGTGATGATTTCATATCAATATGGACCAAAACCTCTGAGGAATGTTTCCAGCACCTTGTTGAATCTGTGCCACGAGGAATTAAGGCAGTTCTGAAGACAAAAGGGGGTCCAACCCGGTACTAGAAGATTAAAATAAATTCAGAAAATCTGGATCTACTGCAAGGGTAAAACACTAATATCTAGTCATTTGATGAAAATCATAGTTGAGGAGATACCCTTGTGTGTAAAGCCGTCACAGTAGTAAGCTAGCAGCATGCACATTGTTTCAGCACAGTAACAGGAACAAACACAGAATGGGAGCATGTGGCCGCGTGTCAGGAGCCCGTGGCGCCCCTGCCTGGGCTGAATACGGTGCCTGTGTAGGGGCGATGAGCTCCATACGGAGGGCGGTGTGCCTTGGGCCCTGGGGCCATGCAGTCTCAGGTCAGCAGATGGGCTTGTGATTATTATTTCCACGCCTCTGTCTTACCTGACCACTTCCCCCTGCGCTTCGTGAACAGCTGGTTCACTCGCTTCACTGCAATGCTCCACGGACGGCCATTTTTCTTCTTGTTCTTTACTTTGCACATAATATAAATCTTTACCGTGACCCTGCTCCTGGCTTCATCCACCTGTGTCTTACCTCAGGCGATATCTCCCACTGAGGATTCTGCTTTTTTTTTTCTTCTTCGTCTTCTTCCTCCTCGGCTGAAAGTAAACTCTTCTTTTTTTTTTGTCACACTGAGTATTGTGCCGATATTGTCGAACAGGCAGCGACACCATCTTTGTAATCCAGTGCAGAAAAGTGCTTCGGCGAGCAGGATTCTGGTGAAGGGACTCAAAGGAGGGACATTTGAGAAGAGCAACCTTTCAAGAGCAGAAGTGATGTTTGCTGTCACTGCTGTATTGTGGTTGTAAATATTTAATCCAAGAGAGATCTTCACACACAACAGTGGGGCAGCATAAGCCAATCCCCCTCAGTCTATTTTATTATATTATTATTATTAATATGCAGACTAATATAGACATTAAAATACTACTACTAGTACAACTACTACTACAACAATTATCATTATTATGACTGTAATATACACACTTCTTAGAAAACAGGCCAAAATATAAAATATATAACTATATACAGTATATATATAGTAATTATTATTATTGTAATATACACACTTCCGAGACAAAATGGAAATATATGAAATACATATATAACATAATTTTTTCTTTCTTTTTTTTTTTTTTTTTTTTGAAAA
>FLSR01000117.1:33366-50199 GCA_900092035.1 Leuciscus waleckii | reverse complement strand
GGACTGTGCGAGGAGAGGGGCGTGTGTGTGTGTGTGGGAGAGAGAGAGAGAGAGAGAGAGAGAGAGAGAGAGAGAGAGAGAGAGGAGGTGAACCACTCAGCGAGAGGAGGATACTTGAAGACGTGACGACATCTCTGAGCGAGAGAGTGCTTGACTCAAAAAAACAATTACATGAGCAGAGACTTTAAACAGCTCATTGTTAACACGATGAAGAATAAATACAAAACTGACGAGAGGTTAGAGGAGGAATGAACTACAAACCCACAATTATCTTTGCCTGCAGAATCCCACAGTACTGGAACACCTGTCAATCATACAGATATGCACATGCCCTGCCTCTCCCTGTTTGTTTAGTAATTATTTAGGCTAATTTGATAATGCCTTCAGCTACCAAAAATAGTGTGTGTTTATCACATGTAAAATGTTTCTTATTGAATATTATACATTATATATTTGCTTAGCATTTGCTTTGATAATGATTTCACTACCAATGAGATTGTTATTTTAATTAAATATTAATATAAATCAATTCTTACTGAATATTAAATATTATATGCTTTATAATAATTATTTTACTTTCAGCTTCCAATAAGAGTGTTTTTTATTGAATAATAAATGTATGTTTGTTTAGTCATTATTTTGGCTAATTTGATATTGCATTCAGTTACCTTTAAGTATATAATGTTTGTTTATTAAATATTAAATGTTGCTTATATAATATTAAACATTGCATGTTTGTTTATGAAATGTCTAGGCTAATTTAACTTTCGGCTAACAATAAAAGCGCAGTACTCTCAGCTAATTTTACCACATTTAAATCCATAATCTTACATTTAAATCGATAAATTCCACAGATTCCCCTATAAAATCAGTGCATGAAAGCACAAAATATTCCATCTGGGGTTTTGAGTAATAATATGTGTGTATATTATAACAATATACAGACAGATAAGTACATAGTAGCTAGTTATAGAGGGTACCATTCAACACTGATTGAGGACAGATTCATTATGCAGTTTTTGACTGTTAGATTAAAATGTGTAAGTAACAAACTGGTAAATATTTGTAATTGCACAAATAATGTCATGTCAACCGAAAAAGGAAAAGAAGACACACTTCAGCTTTGCTCCCCCCCAAAAATAAATAAAATAAAAATAAGTCTCACATCCTCTGACTCAAAGACGTAGCACATCATGCGGTACTGCTTCTGACTTTCTGTGCTGAGGTCTGAATCTGTGCAGTCGAGTGAGGAGGAGTTAGACAGACGCCGGCGCGCCATCAGAACCACCACGCTACCGATGTCTGCGATGTATGAGATGGTGCGGAGCGCGTTGTCCATCATCGTCTCCTGTGAACAAGGATCAGGAGTCAGCCAATGAAAAGTCTGTAAGCATAAATCCTCCACCTCTTTTTAAAAGAGCAATTTGCCTTTTTATGAGATAGTGAATTGGAAAGCAGGAAGTATTAAGATAGAAAGGGAAAAATGGGATTGGGAATTAGATACAAACTGCATTCCCATTACTAGAGCACCGTAACGACTTATCAGTATCTACACGATACGGTCTATATATTGACAATTACCAGGTTTATATGAACTTTACCCACCTGTGTGTCAGCATTGAGCACCTTAATGGCCTTGGTTGAGATGAACAAGTCAATCTCAGTCAAGCTCTGAGCTTCACCCTCTACAGACTAAAGAACAGTTACACAAAGGTTACAGTGTCATCTAGTGGACTGAGAAAGAACTTCTTAAACTTAACTTCTATTTTTAATGGATATTAAATTATATTTGTGTGGAGAATCTTATAAAATACCTTAACAAAGTCCACTGCCTCTTGCGCTTGCTTCATGCGCACGCTTTTAGACGGGTTTCTTTCGGACAACAGCTGGGTAGAGCCGAGGTAGTTTGCAGCAAAGATGATTCCATTGATGAGATCTTCTGGCTCACATGGACCAGGAACTAAAAAAACAAATTCAAAGACCAGGATAAACAACTAGACTCTTAAACCACCTGAATTTGAGCTAATAGCCCTAACCTGACTCTACTATCAATAATATACCAATGATTAACAAATGTACAGATGCATATTTCAAATCTTTAAAGGTTTGTGTCTCAATTGGGTTTAAAATAAAACAGAACTTACTATCCACAAAGCTTGGAAAAGAGGGATTTCTCTGGATCTGCTGAAAAGCAAAACGATAATTAAGGTACAGATCCCTTTTCAGGATGTAGTCTGAGGAACATAACCGACTCTGAGATTACTGTTCAGCATATAACTAGGTAACTTGCCGGTCTCTTTTGTCCAGATGGTGGCTCTGTACTACTGTCCTCTGGATTACTTTGAGGAACCTGTCGAAAACATTAAAACAGACAATAATCATATTTTGATATATAGGTACAATTTATAATTGACATGATGATGATGATGATGATGAATGATTATTGATAAAAACATAAGGCTGTAATGGAAGTGCTATTGTATTAAAAAGTCAGTAGCCAATATCTATTCAGTTGTAACAGTTACAATTCATCTTTCAAGAGCCCAAAAATATATTAAACTGTTTAGATTATTTGTGGGTATACATGGAAGTTTATACATTTCAAGAAGTATATGTATAAGCAGGGGCGAAACAACCGGATTTTTAGGGAATGCAACACAAACATTCTGCCCCTGTATGCATATTAGGTAAATGAACACAATTAGCATTAGCATAATTGGAACCAAATGGCTAAAGGTTTGCATAAAGGAATGTTGTGTTGTTTCCCCAACAACCACTTTTGTATTTTTCTTACAAAAACGCATCGCTTCGCTTCAGAAGGCCTTCATTAAGCCTCTGGAGTCGCATGGATTACTTTTATGATGGATGGATGCGCTTTTTTCACTATTCACCATTATAAAGCTTGAAAGAGCCAGGATATTTTTTTTATTATAACTCCAATTGTGTTTGGCTGAAAGAAGAAAGTCATATACATCTAGGATGGCTTGACGGTGAGTAAATGATTGGATAATTAAAATTTTGGGGTGAACAAACCCTTAACACTAACAATTGAATAGTCTATTGTTTAGAGCAATTCTTCAAATCTGACTGGCCACATGCCCAGAGTGTTTCCCTCCCCTGCGACCTAACAGGGGACAAGAGGTTTGGAGAATGGATGGATGGAAATCTTCAAATCTCATTGGAGACATTTGTCTAATGCTTGTCTAGAAGGAGGCAGACCACTTGGTTGAAATCCAGTGCAATGTAGTTAAGAGTCTCCAAATAAGAGAAAAATCTGATCAACATGCAAAGCTACCATCCACATTTTTTGGCATTTAGGAATGGGTCAACCTGGAATAAATGCTACAATAACAAGGATCCATTCAAATGGATCCAAAAGTTGCAGTTCCTCTGCAAAGAGAAAGCAAAGACTTCTTGACAGTTACCAAAGAATTCACAGTTACCTGTTCTTGTCTAGGCCTTGTCTTCTCCTTTTGAACAGGTTTGGCCGAGTCTTTATGTAGCCAATTGTCTGGGGACTGTACAGGTGTATTAACATGGGCTCTGGATTGCTGTTTCTCCTGCCTGATGATGTTGAAGAGGCCCTGGAACTGTCAGGAGCCCCTTTCCCATTATTTGTCTGATCAGGTGTCTGATCTTTGTTCCTCCATGAGTTATTTGGAGCAATTTTAAGTTTGGTCTTAACTCCAATCACAATCTGGTCTTCGTCAACATCCCCATAGCTCCTTGTCTCTTTTTCACCCTTTGGCTTGTGATTACAAACTGGATGGTCATGTCCTCTGTTTTTGCTGTCTCCAGGATTTTTACTTTGCTCGTGTGAATGTTTCCCATCTCCGTCCCTGTCGTCCTCTCTAGAGTATTTTAGCAAATGTCTTCTTTTCCAAGCACCTCTGTCCGCTGGATCTGCACATTTTGCTTTATTGTTGACCCCACTATTGTCCTGGTAAGCAATGTCTCTGTTGTGTACTCTCTCTGAATGATGCCCTCTAAATCTGGAACTTTGTCTAGTGTCTCCTCTAGTGTCACAATCTTTTGGACAGCCACTAGCACACTCTTCTGAACACTTTCCATTCGATTCCTAGGAGCACAACTTGACCCTGGAGGGATATCCCTTGGGTGTTTGGAAATGTCCTGGTTCCTTCTATAGTTACTTACTGAATCACTTTCTTGTCCCAATTTATCATGACTTGATTCTTGGGGACGACTTCTGTTGTCTCTGAGAAAGACTTCAGAACAACCGCCTTTATGTGGGACCTCATTGTTGTTCAACTCCACTTTGTTCCCTACATAGTGAAAAAAATCATTGTCTTCTTCTTCACTGTCCTCTTCCACTTCTTCCTCAGTCTCTTCTTCATCCTCCTCATCCTCAGCCATGGGGGCTTGTACGAAGGTCGTCTCTGTGATGGGCTCTGGTCGTTTATAGACCATCGTTGGTGCATCTTTCTGTGGTACCTTGGAAAAGCCTTCTGAGTGTTTCCAAGCCTCCTCTGGTGTACAGCTATCCTTGACGTCCCGAGATGTGCCTGGACACTCCGCACCATCTGCACCTTCATGACAGTCCATTCCTTCCATTAGCTTTCATCCTCTGGACAACAGTGGACATAGTAGGTCATCCTATCTGCTTCAGTCTGCAGTTCCTCATCTTCCTCATAATCACGCTCCTCCTCTTCTTCCCCAGATCCTACATTATCATATTCGGACAGCGAGTCTTCTTCCATGCTATCTGGCTGAAGAGGGCTTTCGCCTGGGATGGAGTCGTCCCCAGACCCATCACTCAGAAAGGACCTAGGTGGCGTAGGCGAGGATGGTTGGATGTCAAGGTTGTCGTCCGGAAGTTGCTCAGGAATTGGATCAGCTCCATCTCCGTTGAGCTTTTCATTTCCCTCAGGTGCAGTGCTAGAGGATGAAGGATTGAGCTCTGAAACAATGGCTCTGGTCCCTGGTCTTCTCATGAGAGCCATGACTAGCTTCATCAGACCCACAGAAGTGGGATTCTGTCAGCCCTGAAAAAAGAAGTGCCAAAAGTGAGTAAAAAAAAATGGGCTTTGATGAGAAAATATCACAACTTTACAGTAGTTGTGATTGTAAATGGAAACCTAATACAGTACATTGTTTATGTCAAACTGATGTAGTTGCTAATGTCATACAGTTGATCAATTCAAATCAGGGACATCTACTAAGAAAACATCTTCTAACTACTTTTACCTACCTTTATAACCTACCTACAATCCCTTTTAAGTTATCTTCCCTCTAGATATCCATGCAGCGGCACATATGTGGAAAATTCTTCATATTAAACCACTATAATGAATTTAAGATCAAAATCACAAGGTGTCTTCATCACAGTGGAAGTGGAAGACTAGCTTTTCAATATTAAGGTGTGGTCACAGTATAGTGAAATTTCAGGGACAAAAGAGGTCCATTGTCCATTGTCAATAGTGCAGTAATATGAAGCACAGCTCAAACAGAAGTCATTTTCAAACCAAGCAGCTTTCTGTTGGTCAATGAGGTGAATCCATGTGACCAACTTGAACTTGAAATTAGCTTGAGTGGGATCTTTCGCCCTGAAATTACTGATCGTGTGGATTCCTATTAAATGGCTGGATTTCAACCGTAAATGTGACATTTGTTTAATACAAATAATGCAAAAAACAGTTTCTACATTTGACAGGTCCAAAAGTTGCAACATACTAACCAATAATAAAACATGTATTAGCCAGGTAGAGATAAAGATATTCTCAATATGTATGCACTTAATGTTTGGGTCAATAAATTATGTAGTAAAATAAAGTGTGGAATAAAATGCGCCAATATCCAGAACTGATTATAAGGCATCATTCTATATGCAATTTATATCTACACCTTGACTTCCCTGATCTTTATTAAATTTCCTGAGCTGTATTAAAACCTCAGAGGAAAACAACCTCATGCACATCAAGCACAGTACACCACAGCATCAGGGAGACAGATCTGCACAATTCAGCAGGTGTATCAGCAGGAAACATGCTGATATTTTCCTGCACCACAGGGATTTCTCCCTTGATGAGAGGCATCAGATTCCCAGTGGACATACGGCCTCCTGCTTTTGATTACGTGTCTACTTAATTTGTCCCTTTATACAACATAAGTTTGCTTCAACACAGATGGCCAAATTTGTTTTAGGATGATATCTTCATAATTATCAAGGTTTTTTTTTCAGGATACTGAAAATCCGGAAATGTGGAATCTGAGTAACACCTATACCTGCAGAAGCGGAGCAAAGGAAGAAAGTTTGAAAACAGCCTTTTAAGCATGGCTTAAGTGTCCAAATACTATCGGCCATTGCATTGCTTAATATTTAAGAATGGAAATTCAGTGGTGGCAGTAGAATGTTTTTTTCAGCCACTGTTAAGATTAGCTAAGTTTTCTAATCTATCTGCATTTAATGTGATTTATCTAAATTTGCAAAGTAAATTGATTCGTATTCCTCATTAATAAGGCAACTCACAGTTTGCAACTTCAGATAAACTGTGTAAATTGGCCCAGACCTTAAAAGAAAAAACAGCAAGCCTAAGCTGAAAACGTGGTCTTGGTTCAAGCATGTAATCGAACACATTAGTATCGCTATTAGATCAGCAGCAACTTCTAACCGGCCAATATACCTGTCTTCCTTAATGTTCATTTATTTTCAGCAACTGTCAATGATTTTGCAGAGGGTTTTTTCCCATTTGGTCTAAATTGAGTAAATGTGCCATCGTTTACTTTTCTGTGAAGCTCATTTAATAAAATAAGTTTGAAATAAACACCATTTTGAGTATTTGAATGCACTAAAACTTAGGTTTAAATAGATTATCTTAAGTTCCTGAATGTCACGGGGTTTCCACTCCTTTTGCCCAATACATTTCCATGACAATTCCAGGGTTCACACACATTATGAATAATGAAAATAGGAAATAATATATTCAAAATGCCCTGATATTTCCAGATTTTTCCATTCATAATAAGGACTAAAATCATTTATACAGATTGCACTCGACATTTAACTAATGAAAATATTAAAACATAACTCGAAAATGTATAAACACCATAGTAATTTTCCATGACTTTCTAATTCTTTAGTTCTAATTAGGTTCTAATTCTCACGCACTATATTTTCATATTACCTTATAACCATATTATCTTTTGACCAATGTATTAAAAAAAACAATACAAGAATGTGCCCATATCTGACAAACTAAATGGGCTTGTAAAGGACAATTACACAAATGCACAATCTGTCAAACATGGTTTGAAATGTAAAGGTACAACTGCAACACCTAGATCTGCAGGGAGTTTCTGTCTCATCTAAATGTAAATGCTTTTGTCTGGACACTTCCCTGCTGAAAAAAAACAAAAAAAATACCCATCTTAAACCAGCCTAAGCAAATAAAAGAAACACAGCTTTGTTGGCCTTAACTGGTTTAAACTGGTCTCCCAACCTGACCAAGCTGGTGTTCAGTTGGATTAGCTGGTCATCAAGCTGGTCTCTAAGTCTGACCAGGTAAAAAGTGTCCCAAACCTCTCTAAACACCCCAACAGACAATAAGACGTTTTATGCTGATTTAAGCTGGGGGTTTTTTTTAGCAAGGTTGTATGGTCAGATAACATATTGTATGGTCAATTTGTACAGCTATTGCCCTATATAACAGCTTCACAAAACATTCTTTCAATTCTGAATTTCACATATTTTGAAAAGTTTCTAAATTAACCTCCTTCAGCACCAAAATAAGCCTCATATCCAGCGGTTTTGACGTAACGATCCATTCTTCCGGTGATCTCAAGCTATGGCAAGCCATTTTAACATTTATTAATTCCCAGGATATGTATTCTTGATATCAATAATTCAATTTTCACATAAAATGCTAATTCTTGACATCAGAATTAGATTTCTACTAGTAACAATAAATTCATTATATCAAGAATTAAATTTCAACTATTAAAAACTATAATTCTTGATATCTGTAATTGTATTTTTCACTGTTAAAAGTCACCATATGCTGCCATTCAAATTCAGTTCTTGATATCAAGAATTCGTATTTCTGCGAGTGATTGTGTAACGTTAGTTGTTGACATTAAGAATTCACATTTTTACTAATGGAAAAGTAATTCCTGATATAAAAAAAAATGCCATTGTTACTAGTAGAAATCTAATTCCTGATATAAAGAATTAGCATTTTACCTTGTGAACATTGAATTGTTGATATCAACAATTCATATCCTGCGAATGATTAAAAGTCAAACCAGCTTGCCATATAGAGACTGAATTACTGCAACATCCATCGACGCGGACTCCTCACAGCACAAATGAATCACAAACACAGCTCATACTCCGTAAATCATGGCCAAAATGCTATTGTTTCTGCACATAACATCTAAGAAGCATGCCCGCCTCATCTCCAGAGAATATGAAGATACGTCGCGGTTTCAGCGTCATTGAGATGCCACATAAATGTGCACGCGCTTATAAACTGCACTCACTCACAACGACAAAATAACACGTGGCGATGAGCATCAGCACATTGTGCATTTTGTCTTTTGTCTTTTTAGTGCAGGTATTATAAAACGGACTAAAATCGAAATGTGTAATATATCATTTTAAAACCGACCGACGATCAGCTTTTAAAATGAAGTGCTTACCGAAGCCAGTTTGGCGTCGCTCAACCAAATGACTATCTGTCGTTGTTTTGATCAGACATTTACAGACCAAATGTTAGGACATGTCTTTCATGAACCACAGATGCTGAGGAACGTGGATGTAGCTTATACACACACACCCTCAGCATCCCGGGACAGTGAAGCGCTTTATGACTTTTTTTTTAAAGAGACAGTCAAAATCACAGCAACGAAGGCTATAGGCTATACTAGCAAATAATACTTCTTCAGATTCTTCCTTAACTTAAATATAATTTATTGCTCTGTGACAAGAGCTGTCTGAAGTCAACAGACTTCAAAATATAAATATATATCAAAATATAATATATAGTCTTCTTATCTTTATAGATCAAATAGCATTAATGTCTATGAAAAGCTGCATAACTGTATTGTGTACAGCATACTACATCACTATACAATGTAGTGCATACTTTATAAAATGTTTCAGTATGCAATATTAAACATAGTATAATTGGGGCTGTATCCGAAATTTCCCAGTGCACTATTTCAGAGGACAGCCATTTATAGTGGTGTCCGAAAATATAGTGGATAGTATGGTGGCCGAAAGAGCTCAACGCACTGCAACTTCAGAAAACACGTGCAAATAGAAAAACAACCGCAAATTAAGAAAACATCTTCATTAGTTTTACACCACACGTGTGCTCCAAATACTCACAACACAACCAAATACAGAAAGACGCTGCAAAAGTTCACAAAACTTGAGCAATAAGCATGTCCCATCCGGTTCGTCACTTATTGGGGTCCCCTGGAAACATTTCCGTTGTGTTCTGTGTTATTTGGAGCGAGTTTCTGTATTTGGTTGTGTTGTGAACTTTTGCAGCATGTTTTTCTGTATTTGGTTGTGTTCCAAGTCCATGACACTGTAGGGTGTCCCATTTAGTCATTTTAGGTTTCAGAAGGGTGCTCACGAGCGCCCCCCTTTGCGGTCGATATGCGCCCTCAATTCGCACTTTTGCCGAGCCCGCATTGGTGTAAGCTCCGCAGCAGACTTCTTCCCGACAATTAAAACGCCGTTACGTCACGAAAGTGCATACTCAGGGGAAGACCGCCAGGTGCCAGTGTTTAGGGTGCTATTTGGGATAGGGCCTACGTCCACTATAGACCTTATTCAGAGCAGCGCCATGACCGTCCTTCGGATGAGATGTTAAACCGAGGTCCTGACTCTCTGTGGTCATTAAAAATCCCACATTGGTGGTGGTTGAGGAGATTCCCCCTTCCATGTAAAGCACTTTGAGTACCTAGAAAAGCGCTACATAAATGTAACGAATTAATTATTATGACAGGTGTGAAAGGCTGTGAGGGATAGACTTATCGTGTTTTCAATGGCATCCGCTGTAAAAATCTTAGATCACTCACAATTTAATTTTTTTGTCTACTGAAATTTCTTGGAAAGATAGTTTTGCAGTGTTTTGTCAGCAGAACAATAAAAAATAATAAAAAATAAACATTTAACAACTGCACAACCCACTGAAGAGATGTGTTTGCTCACAGCCTCGCTCGCTTTCATTCCCGTTAAAAAACAAAGATGGCGCTGCTGTGAATAAGGTCTGGTTTCAGACACCACTACAAATGGCTGTTCTAGAGAGAATTTGACTGGACAAAATCAGCGTAGTGCAGGATGAGTCATCAATATTTTGCTCCTTTTTCTAAAAGCGAGAGACTATAAACTTTAAATGTGTATATCGGCTAACTGTTCATTTTGTCAACGTTTTTCAATTCAGTTTATTTGCCAGACTCATGTCCAAAATTCACGCAAGACAGGACAGATAAAAACAAACAAACAATAAATGTACTCGTTTATGAGTAAATTAGCATAGATGGCCTCAAAGCGAACACACACGGGCGAAAAATAGGCTTTTATTTTGAAGTGTCTCGCAGTCTTCGCGCAGTGGGTTCAGCTTCACTCCCTCGGTCCCCTCAGCTCTGGCGACACTGACATCATGGCGGATGCCGATTCTTGGGGTGAGATTTGTTTAAACTTTACCGTTATTTTTCCTTTCTGTCCGTACGAATTCTTATTCATATGTTTTCTCAAATAAATTGTCGCCTTAAAGAATGGCTGTCACTAAGTAATCTGTCTAAACGCTGTTATTTTCCAGATGCTGATAGTTTCGAGCCCGAAGCGCCCATCAAAAACGCGGCAGTTCTTGACAAATGGGAGGGCGAGGATGAAGACGACGACGTGAAAGTTAGTAACGGATGCTTTGTTTGTCGTTCACAAATCAAAAATGTGTGTTTATTTCTTTAAAAATAAAAAAAGTCTCAATTCATCAAGAAGTTACAGTCAGCTAACTCTAGCTAGCTACTCTTGCTAACTCACCAGTGTCAAAACAACGTGGTGATGGTGAGTCTAAATATGTGTCAAGTTAGTATTATCAGCATAGGCGTTCACCTGCTTAAAGACATAGTCTTAAATTAGAAAGTGAAATTATAGTAATTATAATTACTAATTCCATGCTAAAGGTATGTATTTGTTTACAGTTGGTGATTATTTACTGTACTTAGCCTTTTCACAGCAGAACGTCAGTCATCTGTTACTTATCTCAAATTGATCATACTGATACTGTCTCAAAATAGCCAGCCTTCATAAGAGGATATATTGATCTTATTAATGTGAAAGGAAAGATCTCCAGCTAGTCATAATTTTATGCTACCTACCACCACCATGAACCGTTTCAATTTGTGGTTTGAAATGCTTTTTTTTATCTCATGTAGGATAATTGGGATGATGATGAAGAGGAAGAAAAGGAGGAAGAAAAAAAGTCAGGTACAGTGATATGAAATTAATAAATTGGTATTTGGTGAACTGTTAACGTTCAGGATAAAATATTTAAGCATATGTATCTTTACCTCTTGTAAATGATTATAGCAGTCAACTTGTATAGTTATGTGTGTGACAGATTAATCTTTAGTGTAGATTTCTCGTTCATAGTCAATTAATCTGTTATTAAAAGTACATACATAATTATAAGAGAATTATAAAAATGTTTTAAACTGCTTGAAAATTATGCACATTCTTCAAAGCAGTAATAAGGCTTCAACTGTACTTCAAGTTGGAAAGTTAAAGTTTGAGTTTCAATTGTGTATTTTTCACATATAGAGGCTAAACCTACAGAAAAGAAGAAACTCAGTGAAAAGATAAAAGAAAAGGAAAATTTAGAAAGAAAAAAACAAGAGGAGCTCAAAAAACAAGTAAGTTAAGACATGGCAGTTTTTCATTTGTTTAATTTTCTCAGTAAAAAGTTTTTTTAAAACTAGTTTAATATTTAATTTACATTGTGACACTTTGACAGCTTTTTTTATTTACAGCATTTTATAATTGTCCCATTTTTCATTTTTCTTATATACATACGCTACTGTTAAAAAGTTTGAGGTAAGTACGATTAAAAAATATATATTATGTGCGGTATGTTAATGCATTTAATCAAGTGACAAAGACATTTATGAAGTTTCAGAATATTCCTATTTCAAATTAAATATGTTCTTTTGAACTTTCTATTCATCAAAAACTCTTGAAAAAAATACATCACGGTTTCCTCAAAAATATTAAGCAGCATAACCGTTTTCAACATTGATAATTGATAAGTTTCTTGAGCGTCAAAACATCATATTAGAATAATTTCTGAAGGATCATGTGACACTGGAGTAATAAATGTATAAAGCTGAATAAATGTAATAAAATAGAAAACACTTGTTTTAAATTGAAATATTTCACAATATTACTGTTTTTACTGTACTTTTATCTAATAACTATAAACATTAAAAAATTGTAATGACCCTGAACTTTTTAACAGTAGTGTAGATAAATGTATATACATTATGTTAACTCGTACTTTTATTGATAGCATATTCTGATAGAAGGATATATTAAGACTTTCACTAAGCTTAACTGTAATTTTTTTTTAACAGTTAGAGTCATCAAAAGACAGCACAGAACTCACACCAGAAGAGGAGCAGGCTGAAAAACTTAGAGTGAAAAAACTACAGGAGGATTCAGACTTAGAACTAGCAAAAGAGGCATTTGTAAGTGCTTTCAGTATATCCATATATATATCCACATTTTTACATTTTGAATTTTTAACTTTTAATCTCTTTTGTAGGTGTAGTATCAAATAATGTTACAGGAATTGATGCGATGAGTCCCTCTTCAAAAGAAGACTTCACAGAGTTTGAGCGGTTGCTAAAAGAAAAAATATCTCCCTATGAGAAGTCTATACACTATTCCAACTTTTTAGAGACGCTGTTTAGGGACCTGTGTCTTTCATGTAAGTATGCCCCGTTTTTGATAGTTCTGCATTTATTCTCAATGTCAATCACATATGATTCCAATCGGTTTTGCAGTGGAAGTTGATGACTTGAAGAAAATTAGCAACTCACTGACAGTGTTACTAAGTGAAAAGCAGAAGCAAGAAAAGGTATGAAATCCATTTAATTCCAAACATTAACTAACTAAACTATATATACACATATACATATACACATACACACACACACACTCGCTGTCGAGCGGAAACCTTGTATGTCCAAATTCGCTACTTTTCAATGGAAAAACACTATTTACTAGTGATGCACCGATGTGAAAATTGCGGCCGATACCGATAACCGATATTAATATTGCTGTTATGGCCGATACCGATATTTGCCGATGTCGATATCTCTGTATAGAAAACAAATTTTAATGATTATCAAATAAAGAGCTATTTTCCAAAACACTTTTTTTTACTTTAGAAATCACTGATATTGGGCACCTTTACCTGTGTGCAAAATATGTCACACACGACACACATGCATTATACTGCATTGCATATACAGTAATGTGTGCTGGTTACATTAACTGAATAAATGTTAGCCAATACAAACATATTTATAGAAAACAGTTGACAATGAGTAGACAGGAGTCCAATAATAGCATAACGAATCATTCTTAAAATAATAACAAGTAGCCTAGGCTATAAGACCAATCCGACATGGGCTGTGTTAACAGTAAAACGTCCGTCATTTAACGAATTTTAAAAACACGGATGGATAATACAAAATACTTTCTGATATTTTGACAGAAAAAAAACAAGCAAGAACAAAACTTTAACTTAGCCCGTCAATTTTTCATTTTACAATTATCTTCTCTCTCCGCGTGTGCGCGCGTCCGTGTTTGTGAGAGAGAGAGCTAGCGCAGCACTGATACAACGGTAGCCTACTTTTTAATCCATAAGTAACGAACGCGCTAGTTTTCATACAAAATAAATATGTAACATAATAAGGTAGGCTACTTTAGTTATTATTAATACAATAACGTAACACAAGAAGGCTATACGTTTCTCAACACTGAGAATGAATCAATAAACGCCTGTTCCTCCACTCGCGCTTAACAGTAATCCACAAATCACACGTGCTGTCACTGTTGAGAAAAATCTAATTCGAACGGGTATCAAATATCAAGCAATATATTCAAATATCAACGAGTCAAAAAAAGATCAGTCAAAAATGTGTCATGAAGAGGAAAAAAACACAAGTCGCACTGGACTGCGTTAACAATGTTACGGACGGCACAGTTGACGTGAGCGCTCTGAAAGCCCCACTAAGACTGCTTTAAAACTTTCACAGAGACCTCAAACAGAAAGCACAAAAAGCCTGTCTTTAAAGTTAATTTCGTTTTGTATTAATTGTATCTGAATTTTGATAAATGTTTCATCAACCAATTGCCTGGATTGAATTAAATAAAAAGTAAATATAGTAGAAAAATATTTAATCAGGACACGGAGGCGAGGCCGCGTGACCCTGGAGCGCGTTTCATCAATGAACCGAAATCTACCTGCCTCACAGACCGGAGACATAATATAGAAAGCTTGAAATGTCTATTTCTAAACACAACAATTCAAACCGAAAGAAAACAGACTGTTCTCTGCTTATGTCATCTGTATGAAATGTCTATTTATCTCAGGCACATTCACTACTGCTAAGAGCGAGTCAGCATCGTCAACTTCATCTTCAACTTCACACGTCAAATATCGGCCTGTTCACATCGGCCATATTTTGACATCGGAACGATACCGATGTGTAAAAAAAAATGACCATATCGGCCGATATTATATCGGCGGCCGATATATCGCGCACCACTAATTACAATTATTACAAATTGGTCCATGTTGCATGTAAATCATTTTCACATGATTATTGCTTGCTATTGATGAAGTTTTTCGGTTCCTTTCCACTGTTGCCTTTGGCTTGCTCAGTTGGGGATATTTTGGGGATATTTAATTTTATCAATCAATAAATTCCTGTTGAAACAAACTTTGTTGTATTATTTTAATTTAATACTGTGAAGCTGCTTTGATACAATCTGTATTGTGAAAAGCGCTTTACAAATAAACTTGACTTGACTTGAATCGTATGGTAAATTAACTTATTTATAACTGTCTTAATTTATGTTTCAAGAACAATAGTAATTGCACATAGAGTAAGTCGAGACTTTCTTGTTTTACAGCAGAGAAGGAAGACCAGTCCTTATATCAACGCAAGCTAATCGAATAAGTCCTTTGTTTCGGGTGAGGAAGGAACATCTGGTGCCCAAAGACAGAAAGCTGCGCGAGTCCATTGGTATGTCTTGTAGTGAAACAATGCTGTAATATGTATGTAGTAAGTGGCTCAATATTTTTCAAATTAACGGGGAAAAACAACCCAAATAAAGCACACAAATACGTTCCACCTAGAAAGGCAAGAGGCATGAGCTTCCATACAAAAGTATATATTTTTTAATTAAAGCTAAAAGTTAGCCAACAATTATTTAAAGGAACTGTATGAAAGATTGTGGCCAAAACTGGTACTGCAATCACTTTCAAATGACTGTAGAGCGGTGTATCCCCTCCCCCTCCCCCCTGACTCCAGGTTGCCAGCTAAGCTGCAGGATCCAGCAGGAACGTCGGCTGCTACAAGGAGCTTCCAATGGCAAGTGACGATATTGTTTTATTTCGGACTTTGTCACGACGTATTTCGGATTCATAACGAGGTCTTTTAGGTTTCGTAATGTTAGACATTTTTTATCCGACACATTTGTAGCTGCAGCTGTGGTAACTAGAGCAGAGCTGGCAACCCGGATGCTGAAACACTACTGACTTCGTGATTGGTAGATAAGTGGAGGGTGGAGCTTCAGGCCAAAACACAACATGACAACATCAACATCAGTTGAGGGCTGCAACTTCACTTTTAAATGACAATAATCCTGACTACTGTTGTCAGTGATATAAGTATTTGAAATGAATATGATTTCTTAATGTCTAGTGACAATCAGGGCCATTTTATGATTAATTGAAATATATTTCTTGCATACGGTTCCTTTAAAATCAACAATTAACAGGTGGCATGGTCGAATTGAACAAAAACAAAAAAATAATAAAAAATAAACAAAATTCACAATAAATCTTCACAGGGGCTGAGGCCTCCTATAAGGAGCAGGCTAGTGTGACAGCAGAGGTCTATAATAGGAAGCACGCCAATCCAAATCACACCCACCAAATTCACTGCAAATAACAAAAGTAGTGACACGGCAATAATGGGACACCCTTGGTGAAACAAAGCCTGTAATGCAACAGACAACCAGCCCGCTCCAGGAAGTCCTCAGCTCCTAAAGAAAAGAAAAGAAGAAAGAAAATAATCAAATTATTAATAAACTAAACAATTTAAATAAGCAAAGGAAAATAAAGAACACATTCAAAGTCAATTTATTGACTTAAACGTGACCAATACAAAAAACAACAACAAAAAAAACAAAACAATTTACAATGTACCCAAAATAAACAAAGTATGAATACTGTAAGCACACTCACATTAAAGAAAAACAATAAACAAATGCACTGTCACAACTGCAGAAACTCACACCAAACACCAAGTTAACTGCAATACACCTGGAAGTTATTTCAGGCAGACACATACAATCAGAATCAAACAATAACTACAAAACAAGTCTACGAAAACAAAAATAAAGAAATACTAACAGCAAAAGGCCACATAGGCATGTTTAACTCAACCATAACTGGGTGCCAAAAGCAGCAGCGTGGCTTTAACCCTCTGAGGTCTGAGCTGTTTTCTGGGCCCTGGAGGTGGTCTGACATGCTCTGACATTTGTGTTTTTTTCTGTTACTAGTGACA